>VYZW01003608.1:14618-52065 GCA_013401315.1 Balaeniceps rex | reverse complement strand
GGCTGGGGCCCGGCGGAGGCGGCCGGGCGGCGGGCAGGCCGCGCTCCCGGGGCCGCTAGGGGGAACCGCCCGCCCGGGAAACGGCCGCCGTCAGCCGGCGGGCTCCTCCGGCTGCGGGGTCCTCCCGCCCCGGCTCGCCCAGGTGTGCCCCACTGCCGGGGCGGGGGCTCCAGTTCCGGGGACCGGGCGTGAGCCAAACCCTGACACTGCAGCAGGTCTGCTTCGGCACGGATGGCCTAGGGCGGCTAGAACAATTTAAAAATGGCCTCTTGTTTCTCCTATGTATTTCCAGAATCCCGTTTGTATGCGATGTGATTTCTTGCCTTCAGGTACGCTGGTTTTTATTTTCAAAGCCCGCTTAATAAATGTAACCGAACCTGAACCTCGCAGCGGCTCAGACCTGTCTGAGCCAAGGCACCTCTTGAGCAGAGGGGTGAGCCGCCACCCTGCACGCCTGCTTTTGGCTCTGGCTTCCCCGGGTGTGCAGGAGGGTGACTGTGAGGAGGACGTGACTTTGCGCTTGCTCCCGCGTGGATGCTGCTGTTGCCCGTACCCGGCAGAGCGGGGGCTCGGGCTGCCGGCTGCATCCCTCGCGAAGCGCCCGGTGACTGAGGCATGAGGCCCCTTGAGAGCTGCCCATCCAACAGAGGCAGAATCCAGCCCTTGGTGAAAGCCTGCTCTGCTGCTCTGGCCTTTCTCCTTCTCTCTGACACTTCTCTCATCTGTGCTGTGTTTCCTTGTCTGCACGTTAGTCTGTAACGTGTCTCTCCTCCTTTGGTTTTTCCTTGTACAGCAAAGGCTGAGAGAAGGCAGAACAGGTTATCATTTCATAGCCTTCCTTGTTCCCCTGAAAGATCTTTAAATGAGCTTTTTGTCCAGTAGCACAAAATAAGTCAAACCTTCTAGTGAAATAACTCTTACCCTTCATTCACGGTGTGCATTGTATTGTGGGTAAGAACAGTCAGAGAGTGGAGTGGGTTGAGTAGAAGGGATGGCACGGAGAAGTGTTACTTGATTTATTTTCTGTTGAATCATTTTCTTTCTTTTTTTCCTGTCTTGTTTGCAGGTTTAGAGCTTGGAGAGTGTTTCAGTTGCTTTTTGTTATTCTCCTCTTGTCAAAGAAAAAAGAGAAGCGGTGGAGTAAATTGGTTGTGAAGTGCTTTAGCGCCATGTTCAGTGAACTGGAGACAGAGGGGAAGGCCAGGCTGGCAGGGGCTGGGAAGGGTGGGATTGGCGTACACCAGGGTATTTAACAAGGAGAGGCAGGCAACGTGGTAGTGGTTTGACTTTGTGTAACTTGTATTTGTGGAACAGAAAGGAAGCTGAGCATATATCCCTGGCCATGTCTGAAGCAAGGGACAAGT
This sequence comes from Balaeniceps rex, assembly GCA_013401315.1. Lineage (NCBI taxonomy): Eukaryota > Metazoa > Chordata > Aves > Pelecaniformes > Balaenicipitidae > Balaeniceps > Balaeniceps rex. The sequence goes on along the minus strand of VYZW01003608.1, from coordinate 50,701 downwards.
CTCCATTCAGCACTCTTCGTGTGCTCAAGGTGGCTTTTGAAAAGGGGGAGAGGGTAGCATTGAAATGTAGGTAAGATTTTAAAAGATGGGCTTTGATACTGCTCAAATTTTTTCTCTGTTCTTTGTAGCCTTTAAAATCTCAGTACCTGCAATTCCCCAGTCTCACCGGCTGTGTGTGCCTGCTGCAGACCAGTATTGTCACACCAGTCTTCAATAAGGATCCTGTGTGCTTAGATATAGAGTACCGTACTGACCCTGTGTGGGATGGAGGTGGCAAAACAACCTCCTCTCCCTCTCTGTGCTCAGCTCCTGGGAGGTGCCAGTGAACTGGCACTTCTGTTAGTTGGACCTGAGCTGTGATGAGTTCAAGCAAGTTTATTTCAAGGCTGCCTGGCTCTATAAGGAGAAAACTGCTCAGTCTTTGTCTCTCCCTGTTCTCCTCCTTCCCCTTTTCTGGTTTGCTTCGCTCTACAGCTCTTGTTTTCTTCTCTCAGACTGTAGTATGTGATTCCTCATGCAGTTGAACAAAGGGATGCTCAAAATCCCTCACCTGGGGAGGAAAAACCCTGTGTACTAGTATATGCTGGGTCTGACAAGCTTGGCAAAAAGGGACCTGGGGGCATCCTGGTGGACACAAAGCTGAACGTCAGCCAACGACGTGCACTTGTGGCAAAGAAAGCCAATGGTGTCCTGGGCTGCATTAGGAGGATTGTTGCCAGCAGGTCGAGGGAAGTGATCCTTCCCCTCTGCTCAGCACTGGTGAGGCCACACGTGGAGTGCTGAGTACAGTTCTGGGCTCTTCAGTACAAGAGAGACGGGGACATATTGGAGAGTGTCCAGCGAAGGTCCACTAAGATGATGAAGGAACTGGAGCATCTCTCCTATGAGGAAAGGCTGAGAGAGCTGGGACTGTTCAGTCTGGAGAAGAGAAGGCTCAGAGAAAACTTATCAACGTATATAAATACCTGAAAGGATGGTGCAGAGAAGATGGAGCCGGGCTCTTTTCAGTGGGGCCTAGTGACACAACAAGAGGCAATGGGCCTGAAACACAGGAGGCTCCATCTGAATGTAAGGCACACTTTCTTACTGTGAGGGTGACTGAGCACTGGCACAAGTTGCTCAGAGAGTTGGTGGAGTCCCTATCCTTGGAGATATTAAAAAGCCATCTGGACTTGGTCCTGGGCAGCCTACTCTAGGTGGCCCTGCTTGAGCAGGGGGGTTGGATGAGGTGATCTCCAGAGGTCTCTTCCAACCTCAACCATTTTGTGATTCTGTGATTCTCACACTAGCTTTGAAAATACCCTTTGTTTCCTTCTCTTGTTTTGTATGCTGAATGGCACGCCAGGACCTCACCCAGGTTGAGGTGCTGGGTGCCTGCTTCCCTCGGCTTCTGGTTTTCTACCTGTAAAAGGGAGATGAGACCTCCTACCTACCTCAGGTAATTATTTAATAATATTTCTTCCACACTTTGAAAACAAGATGGGAGAAATACTTGTCAAAATGCAAAAGACCATCAATGAACGAGGTTAGAAACGGTCCAGTGGTAATATAACTTATATTTATGTGTGTGAAAAATAAGGTCATGCTTACCTGTTAATAGATATATCTTGCTTGGAAAACTGTTTTGGGTTCAAAATGACCGCAGTTTAGTTGCTGTCGAAGTGGATGTGAAAGAAAAATCCACAACCTGAAAACCCTTAACTTGAATTTTTATCATCTTAAATTCCAATATTTTTGCATTTACCCAAACTGAATGATGACCTCAAGCTTCAGAGGTGAACTTTATGATGAGAGGGCATGCAAACCCTGTTCTGAGCAGCACAGAGCTGATGAGGTAGTTCAACACTGTCTTGCTAAGCATGCGAGAAGGACTGAAAGAGCCCAGCTCAGTTAGGATTGACAATAAGCTGCAAGAACTGATATTGAGGGACTCTTAATATCCGGTTGAACTCCCCTTGCCAGGGAAGATGGGCCATATGCTGGATAGCTTTGTTTTGTTACTGGTTAGTACTGACTAAGCTTGCTGCTGGTGGCATTCTCCTTGAAGAGATCTCTCTTTTGCATCTGGTTGGGGAGCAGTGCTGGCCTGTGTTGAGCCTACCTGGTCATGAGTCAGTTCAGGCTGCCTCCTGGCTACCTCCAAAATAATAGATGGATGTGAAAGATTTTGACCATTTTTGCTGTGGATAAAGACACAGCTTTGCTCCTGCTGGTTAATGGTGTGTGTTTGTGGAGCAACTATCTTCTAGTGACTGCCAGACTAGAAACAACTGGAGTGCAAACGGGCTGATTTCTTATTTCATGGCTGTGGACTATTTTATGCAGCTTTGTACTATGAAATATGGGAAACCAGGCTTAGCCAGAAGTGAGTTGCTTAGCAGACGCTTGCTGTCATACAAATTAGCCACAGCTTTTGCATCTTGGAGTGCTGCCAGCAGAGAGCTAGCTATTGGATTAAATGTCTACTAGCAGTCATGATCTAAACTGAAAGCAAGAAGATTAATCGCTCTTCTAGCATTATCTTAGCAGTTAACGCTTTTTGTGGTGTTAAACATGTTTTTCGTCTTTAAACTGAAACCATAAAATACTGCTCTGAGTTTCAAATCAATGAGTGTACAGGAAGAACAGGAAAAGGTTTAATTTAGTGAGAGAAAGTATCATGCATGTATAGGAACTATCTTGCTTTAAAGTGGAAAGGGAGGCTAATTTTTTTAGTGTTGCCCATCTGGTATGTAACAATGAATACCTTCAAAACTATAGTTTAAATAAATATATGCCTTAAGGCCTGGATACAATTGATTTGAGCTACTAGTGGGTAAAAAGTAACAGCATTCAATAAGCACCTTCTTTGTCTTTACTCTGCCTCAACCAAGATTTTTAATACGTAATTGTACTAATGTAGCTTGACTAATGAAACAGTACTTTTTCCTTGCCTAAAAACATTTCCCTCTGACGTTTTCCTGAGTTGCAAAGTTCTTACTTAAAAAGTGACTCATTTGAACGTGAATTAAACAACTGGAATTTAGGAAACTCATACTTTAGTAAGTTCCTGAGGATATATAGTTGCTTTCAGTCATTGGTGTCTGTTATGAGTGAGGGATTTGAAACCAGAAGGGCTGTTTTGAATTCAGTTGGTAACCTTAACTGTTCATGCCAATGCTGCTGACTTCTGTTTGTTCTGTTCTCTGTAATCTTTCTTCTTAGCCAAGCTTGGTATCATCACGGCTTTCATTTCTTGAGTTACTAAATGATGACTAGAAACACTAGATCAAAGAAAGATTTATCTTTCTTTTAGAGGTTTAACCTTCCTGGTTGAGGATTAAAATAGGAAAATTTGACCCAGGCTCCCCAAAAGACAAATGAAAAATCCTGTGTGTGGGGGGGGAATCTGTTTAATTCATTTCAGGATTTTGCAGGGAAGGAGATATCAACATCTTGCTGGTAATTTTTAGCAGTTCTGCTATCGGTAATACTGTCTCTGTAGTGCAGCAGCACTTTTTGGAGGAGGAATACGAGAGCCACCAGCAGACGCCATTTACTGCTCGGGTGTTGAAGTGCTTGTGAGTGCCTGCCGTGACCAGCAGATGACTGCTGACCCATTAGCTCTCTGTCTGAGAACAGCTGCCCATGCCTTGGTGCAGCTCGTGTTTCTAGATGAGACACAGTGTTAGGTTTACACTTAATCCTTACAGGGGCGCTACAAGGGTTTCCTCATGCTTTTCTTGCAGCATTTACTCTTTGGTGCGTGGAGTTCAAAAAAGCCCTTCCTTCCAATGGCTACAGCAGTGATTTTCTGTTTCCCTTCTGCAAGGGAATCTGAAAATGCAAAGGCCAAATAGTAATGTGTACTTGCATAGAAATAATGTGCTGAGTTTGTAACTACTGGAGAAAATAATTTGGCACATAGTTATTTCCGTGTACCTCCCTAGCACCAAGGACAATTAGGCACCAGCTGAAGACAGTGACTGCCAAAAGCGCATTTGGATGAGGTGGGTGTTTCTGGGTGGTACAGTCATGCGTTAACAAGTGTGACTGCGTCACTAAAACAGAAGTATATTTGTATCCCCCAGCCCTTTGTAGGGATATGCCATCCTCAAGAGGAAAGGACACCAATAAAGCATCTGGCAGGGAGGAAAGGCAAAGAAATGAGTACAGGATAATGAGGTGTATTTAACTGCTTGCTGTTAGCAAAAACCATCCACCTGAACTGGATATAGTGTTCACAGCTGCTTCAGGAATCATTCTGTGTGAAAGCTGCAGTAGGAGCAGATCAGCTGCTCCAAATCCAGTTCTCTGGGTGTTAGAAGAAATCTAAACTGATGGGCGGATGGGTGGGCAGCAGACAGCAACAGGGAGGGCAGCTGCGGTAGGGATAGGGATGCAGGAAGCTTTGTGCACACTCTAGAGGAGATGTAAACCCTTTCCCTGCGATACACACGCACAGTCTTCTGACAGAGATAGGAAACCAGACATAATTTTTTCTATTTGCTGAGACTGAACTCTCACAGGGCACAGAGCTATTTGCAAAACATCTTAGCTCTAGTCCATAAAATCTTGCTCCCTCCTGCTACTTGAATCCAGTGCTGAGCTCCGGTGGATGCCTGTGTACTTCATGGGGAGGGGAAAGCAGCATCCCACAGAAATCTTAACCTTTATGCATTTTGAAAGAGGAATTCAATTTTTTTCTTAACACATCACATGCATGGATAAATGCTAGAGATGAAATGATACTGTGCGGGGTTGTGTGATAAAGTGTTCGGCACAGCGGATTCTGTTGGAGAACGAGTGATGAGTTGCAGTCAGACACCAAGAAATGATGGTCCACAAGCTGCAAGTGCTTTTAATAGGATAACTACCCACTCGTTTGCTTAGATTTCTTGTAATTGCATCTTCCACCACTGGAGTATTGAAGGGTGAGCAGATACAGCTCAGTGAAAATGATACAAAAGAAGCCACCCTGCACCTTGAGAAATGTTTAGCAGCTTAATTAGATTCAGAGTATAATACTGTTAACAGTGCATAAATGGCAGCTATTTTCTGTTTCTCTACATATCGTTCCATTCTTTGAGATTTATCCATTATCATTTATGAGTATTTTAAGTATCTTTTCTCCTCAAAAGCAACCCCTATTTTTTATTCCAATTTGATTTCACAAGATATTGTCAAACTTCTCGCATGTAAGTGGATAAACACTATACTCTACCCTCCAGCAGTCATAAAGGGAGAAGCAGGGGGAGAGGAAGTCCTACCCCTAGATATCCAATGTTATGACTCAGTACTCAGAAAATGTGGGAAACAGAGGTCTTCCATCTTAAATGTTTCAGTGGGGTTTTCTTTGCTGCCTTCTGCTAATCTGCTAATCCTTTTAGAAAGCTGAATTCCACGGCTCTTTCTGGAGACAGTAGAGCACAGCTGATGTTTAAAGCAGTTTTTTTCTTTCAGCATAATGCAGCCATTGCTGAGGTCACGGGGGCTGCAGAGGCTGTGCTCTGACTGCAATGGTAGTGAAGTGCGCTAGCTTGCACTGAGCATGAGCCAAATTCCATTCTGTCACATCCTAGTATCTTCAAAATTTAGCTGTGCTAGTGCTGCGCTAGAGCTACATGGCATGACAAATGAGCTTTCCATTAGACTCCTGGCTGGGTTAACATCAACAGTAAAGCAAATGCACCGCTTCTAGTACTTCTGAACAGCATCTCATTTGGACCTTGATGTGAAAGCAGAATACGGTAAGTTGCAAGTGACAGAAAAAAATTAGTTCAATATCTCAGGTTTCAAACCTCATCACCTTGCAAGAAACACCTCTGACAGCTGTTGTGTCAGCTGGTAGCTAGTGGGCAAAATACAAAAATTATTAAACTCCAGAGTTTGTAATACAAGGGAAGGAGAGGGGGAGAGAGAAACGACCGTGATGGCTTCTTTCTGGGTTTTCTTGTCTAATGCAAACTGCTGAAAGTCTCTTGGAAGAACAACTGCAAACACCGGTGATACCTTTCCCAAACTAAGGGTGTGCATAGTGGTCTCATGTCTCTGCTTCTTTGTGATGTCCCTAAGCTGCTGGCCCACGTGCCAAGCCAGAGCACCTTTGCAGGAGACTGCTGCTGCTGACAGCGGGGTTTGTGGTTCCTGCAAGGAGCCTCAAGTCCCTGTTCCTGCTAGAAAACATTGAATGCCTGACAATGAATGCAAAGCTGGGGTCTTACTGACACAGCCTGAATCTGTTTCCCCTGAAAAGTGCACAACCTGTCCCTGGGTTCAGGTGTGGCTCTTAGCAGCTCATCTGCACTCGGGGGTAAATGCCCACTGCTCTGTTAGTACCTTTAGCTGTTGGCAAACTTGCACTGCTGGTTTTGAGGCAAGGGCTGTTCTTGCACTCATTAGCGCTGTGGCTTGGCATCTAGGGAATGTAAATCAAGATTGGCCAAGGTGCCATCTTTGAGGCCTTAGAAGGCAGCCCACAAAGGGGTTTGTTCATTGTGGTTATCTTTGACTGAACCAGCTGTCCAGGGCTGGCTGGAGTGCCTACAAGGTTCTTTTAGGTCCGCTGGGACTGGGGACATGGACTAGATGTGCTGGGGGAAGGAGGGGTTTAGGGGTGCCAGCCAGTGAGCATCCCACAGGATCCCCTCCCCAGGTGTGCACTGCATACTGAGGTCACTCCCCCTGCCCTAACTGGAGAAGCTGCTGCACAGCCTTTTCCAGAGACCCACGTTGCCAGCACTGTGGTCGGTCTCTGCTTTCTCACATGCTTGGACAGAGGGTGCACAGCCCTAGTGCTTGAGGCAGTTGAGAAAAGACTCAGGGGACCTCAGGCTTCTGGGGGTGGAGGGCTGAACAGGCTGAGCCAGAGCTGCCAGCCCGAGTTCTTCATTAGGTGGCCCTCGACCAAACCTCACTAAGCCACCCACCAACAGCAATGCTCCGGGGGCCCTGGCACAAACTGTGTGGCTGGGTTTGGTGCTGAAAGTCACAGGGGCTGTGCCTGGCCAGGTGTGTAAGGTAGGGATGAGGACATGAGGAAAGGAGTGTCTCATGCTTCTCTCCCTTCTAACATCTCCATAAGGAGGACCAGCTGCTCTTTACGAGCTTAACTCTCCCTAGTCCCTACTGAAACAGTGTCTCAGAGCACCAGGCACTATGAGTACCCAGCTCATCGGAGGTACCCCAGCTGTCTGGCTGTTTGCCTTGGGGCTACGCACACATCTGTCGTGGGTGCACAATGGCAGAGGGGTCACAACACTGACTTGCTATGAAGCTGGTAACCCATGAAAGCACCTTGCCTGCTGCTGGGGTGCTGCAGAGGCGTAACACAGGGAAGTCCTTCATCTATGGGAGAAGGCACGGCTGCAACTGCACTCAGCTAATCAACATAAGATGATGCTATGTACATTTAAAGCTATTACCCTTCTCTGGGGATGTCTTGGCTGCAGGTCTGGGCCAAACTAATAAAATCATGTCTTAATTCCAAGGTATATTTTCTATCTTCTTATTTGTGATTAGGGTTTAAAACCTGTGTGTTGTTTTACTTAAAACTTCATTAATGACTGAGGGCTACTTGGGTATTTTTTTTAAATTTTGTTTCCTTGTCTACTTCAAGTGTGTGTTTCCTTCATATTTAAGGTAATACCTTATGCTTCAAGCTAGGCAGCTGTGCAAATCCCAACTGTATCAGAGCCACAATATGCTACCTCTTTTTCCAGAGCAAAACTGATCCCAGATGATCCATCTCTTTAAAACTTGGGCAATTTATGCTCCCAGTACTACTGATACAAAAAAGTCATAATGTAAATGCAGAACCTTGGTGCTTTTCCTTAAATACAACAAATGTCATCTCAGTTATATAAATTTATACAGCTTAAAAAAACAATGAGTATGTTCTCCATATACGAGCAAAAGCTCTTAAAGATATTGCCTACACCGCACAAGCTTCTGGAAGGCTTTCTTGAAATCTTCATTAAAGATTGTGTAGATTAGAGGGTTAATAAGGGAATTTATATATCCCAGCCATGCTAGGAAATTAGACATGTCTTCTGAGATGTGACATCTTTCACAGGTATTAACAACTACTTCTTTTACAAAAAAAGGGAGCCAGCAGATCACAAATGCCCCCAAGATCAGACCCAGAGTAGTTGCTGCCTTTCGCTCTCTTGTGCTAGAGATTCTCTGTTTCTTCCAGGACTTCTCATGCTTAGATTCAGACCTGGGGCTTCGTAGGGTGATATTGCTTTTATCGCAGTCCACCAGGGGATCTGATGTCTTCTCCGCTGTGCTGGGCATTGAAGCTGATTTGGTGCTTCTTTCACCTGCGTCCAAAAGGACTTGTCCATTTACCTCCTCCCTTACAATCCGGCTGACGCTTCTTCTGTGAAATGTCTTTGCTGCCTTGTATATCTTGTAATAAAGGATCAGAATCAAGGCCAGTGGGATATAGAAGGCGCCAAATGTAGAGTAAATGGTGAAAACAATGTGGTCGTGTTTGATGATGCATTCGTCATCTCTGCTGGTCGTCTGGTGCCGCCAAAACAAAGGCGGCATGGAGATAAAAATGGATATGATCCATACCACTGCAATCATGATGCCAGCATGCTTAGGTGTCCTTTTCCGTGCATATTCCACAGCATCTGTGATTGCTCTGTACCGGTCCAAAGCAATGGCAGAGAGATGCAAGATGGAACACGTGCAGCATGTAATGTCCACGCTCAGCCAAATGTCACACACCACTTGCCCCATGATCCAGGTCTCCTTTACAATGTAGACAATGCTGAAGGGCATCACTAGGACTGCTACAAGGAAATCAGTCACTGCAAGAGAGCAGATTAAATAGTTGGCAGGGTGGTGGAGCTTTCTTGTCACAATTATTGCAGTCATCACGAGAGAATTGATGGCCGTTGTCATTAGTGCAAGCACAGACAGGGTAATGGAAATGAGAATCTTGGATGTCACCCGTTTGAATAGTTCTTCTGATGTACTGTTTTGTTCAGTTGAGTTTATTAAATCCATGTTCCGTTTTAAAGGTGATCTTTACCAGTAGCAGTTACCTGTTGGAAAAGTAAAAACATTCAGAAAGTGCATCCTCAGCCTCCAGGAAGTCTTGATTTTTGTCATCTTAAAAGACATGGGCCCCAAACTTACAAGAACCACAGACTTATCATTAGAAATGGTTCTGGCTCCAGGCAGTTTTTGTGGCTAGCACTATGTGGGATGCTCTGCCTCCAGAATAGGGGCCTCCTCTTTCTCCTTGGTCGTGCTGTTGGGAAGGGCGTGTTTGCACGGCAGGGGAGAGGAGTGTGCCATGGTGCCTGAGGTGGCCCTGCCCTGTGGGTTGCTGCACGTCGCTGAACGGGGGAACCAGCCTTGTTCCTCGAGCAGGGCAGCGGCATCAGTGCGGCCCCCGGGGTGCAGAGCCAGCCCTCCTGCTAAATTCTTACTCTGAATGGATAGTAGTGGAGTCCTGGAACTGGTTAAATGTGGACAATCTCATCCTAAAGTAAGTACTAATACTGCTTTTAGGCTAGCGCTGTCTACTCCACTAAGCGATGTAATGACTGTTGAAAACTAATCCACGGGAAGCAGGCATAATGCTTCTTTTCTTCATATAAACTCCTTTTTCCCCATCAGCACACGAGCATGGGCTTTCTGAACTGGGACGTAGTTTTCAAGAGAAAACAGAAATGTGAAACATTGCAGTACAAACAGGAGAAGAAACAATTGCGTGTTGAAAGTTTCATTTTAGAGCTTCCTCTTATGCAGGTCTAAAATGAAACAGCTGAATATATTTTAAAGCTTCAAGTGTTTGACTTATTGTCTAACTGAAATATTATACATAGATTAGAGTCTTGAGAACATCATTACTTTTCCTCAAGTTTTGCTATTCTGTGGTTGCTGCCGAAGATGACTGCAGAAAACTTGAATGCTAGTTGTTCTGCTATGACTCTCTCTACAGAACAGTGTAACTCCTCTTGTGGCTCTGCAGGAAGCAAAAAGCAGGGAAATACTGATGAATTAAATTCTTGGTTATGTTCTGAGGATGTGCACCCTACTTTCTTATCAAGAAGGGTTTCTGAGCACTCTACGGACTGCAGCTGAAGTATGAGTCTCCAGCTTTTTAGACTAGAGCTTGTAACTTGCAGTTAAGAGGACCAGATTTCATCCCCTTGCAAGTTTTGACATGCAATTTTTGTGCATGCAAGACCTACCAGGTGAAGTGGGGTTTTCTCTGGTAACTTTTGGAGTGTAGTGAGTGGGTTGTGCTTGTGTTGCATTGGATGCCGCATGTAGGGAAATATGTAAAATAAGTAAGTGAATAATTTTTCTGAGGAAAAATGGGTCTCATTAACATAACTAAAGCTTTTTGGTATTATGCTGAAGTGGCTTATAAAGAATCTCATATACTGTATATAACCTTGGACCCAGCTCACTAATTTGGTTTGATATTCTAATCAAATCAATGCTTAATATGTTATTGACCTACTCAAAAAGTTTTTTAGCATTGCTTGACCAACATTTAATTGTATGGAAGAACAAGGAAAGGAAAGGTATATTAGGTGATATTTACAAACGCTGAGCAGAATCTTGTCCTGTACATGAGCTGATTACAGCATGCATGTGCTCCCTTTCTTTCTGTTTTCCTCTCTCTGAACTTGAAATATACTTCACACGCATAAAAGTAGATCTTTCATTATGTCACTGTCACCTTAAAACCTTCTGAATCCACAGTAATTGCTAGTTTGCAGATATTTTTGTCTATAGCTAGCTGCCTTCCAGAGAAGGAACAGGCACATATAGTATTTTCTGGTGAATGTTCAACCTCTGCTAAATCAATCTTCATTTTCGTGCTTGTATAAATACATGGAAAAAAAAAGTTTATTGGGAAAAACTAAGACTTCTGTTGATATCCAGCAGTTGATCATATCTTAGAACAGTTACTCATTATGGTTAATTACCTTATAAATTCCTAACTCTTTGGATATTAGTCCTTAATTGCAAGCAAGCAAAAAGCAATTTAGAGATAATGAAAGCTGATTAATAGCTTTTGAAAGATTATTCAGTTTGAGACCATGGAGTAAGGAAAATAGCATGGGTGGGTTTGCAAAACTGGTGTGTAGGAATAAGTAGGTTTCCTTAGTGCTGCAGTGGTTTGGAGGCTCTTTATAAGAAGCACAGCGACAGAAATGTGCTTACTTGCCATGTGCACTGATCATGCTTCTCTGTGTGGTTTTAAGATTATCAGCTGGTACACTGAGATTTCATTCAGGCTGCTAGCATGGAAACACAGGAGTGTTGAAGACTACCACACTGAGTTTTTAGTGTACTACTGTTAGACAGATAATTGTGCTGAGGTCTCCTGTTCATGGGACATAACCTTTTCTTTAATGGTACCCATCTGGACATATTGCCCTCCTGTTCCTACATGGAATGTTAAGACCCCCTGCTGTTGCCCTCACAGCCCTGGCAGCAGGTGTCCAGGGTGGTCCCTGTGGGCTGCTGTGCAGACCAAAGAGTGTGGCTCCATCCAAGGGACACAGCAGTGTGGTGACAAGATCTGCCCTCCAAGGTGGTGGCTTCCTTTGAGGTTACAGAGCCATTCAGCAGGTTGTGCTCTTGGGACTGCCAGTCACAAAGGTTGGTGGCCTTCCTGTCCAAGTGGGCTGGGGATCCTCTGCTAACTGTGGCGGGAATTCGTGCAAGGTTATTGGGTAATCATTAACTAAAAAGATTGTTTTATAAATATGTGGAGTTGAAATGCTGGCAGCATTTAAGGACTGCCGCTTCTCTCTCTTTTGGTCACTTTCTGGATGAACTAATTCTGGATTTTCTCTTGCTAAGTTGAACTCAGTTCGGTCAGTGGCCATCACTGGCCTCTGTCCTCAGCAAGCAACTGAATCACTTTTAGGAGCATGAAGGATGATCCTGTAAACAGTGCACTGGATTAGGATGCAGGAGAGCTGGCTTCTCTGCGGGGTAGAGTGGCTGGAAAGCTGCCTGGTGGAAAAGGACCTGGGGTATTGGTTGATAGCCAGCTGAATATGAGCCAGCAGTGTGCACAGGTGGCCAAGAAGGCCAATAGTATCCTGGCTTGTGTAGTGTGGCCAGCAGGACTAAGGAAGTGATTGACCCCCTGTACTCGGCACTGGTGAGGCCGCACCTTGAATACTGTGTTCAGGTTTGGGCCCCTCACTACAAGAAAGACATTGAGGTGCTGGAGCGTGTCCAAAGAAGAGCAACGAAGATGCGAAGAGTCTGGAGCACAAGTCTTATGAGGAGCGGCTGAGAGGACTGGGGTTGTTTAGCCTGGAGAAAAGGAGGCTGAGGGGAGACCTTATCGCCCTCTACAACTACCTGAAAGGAGGTTGTAGCGAGGTGGGTGTCGGACTCTTCTCCCAAGTGACAAGTGATAGGATGAGAGGAAATGGCCTCAAGTTGTGCCAGGGGAGGTTTAGATTAGATATTAGGAAAAATTTCTTCACCGAAAGGGTTGTCAAGCATTGGAAAAGGCTGCCCAGGGAAGTGGTTGAGTCCCCATCCCTGGAGGTATTTGAAAGACGTATAGATGTGGTGCTTAGGGACGTGGTTTAGTGGTGGACTTGGCAGTGCTAGGTTAATGGTTGGACTTGATGATTTTAAAGGTCTTTTCCAATCTACACGGTTCTGTGATTCTGCCCCTCTGCTGTAGGCTTTCCTTGTCAATTTTTGAGCAAATTCATTAAGTTCATTCTCTGTAAAATAGCTACAGGACTACTTCCCTGCTACCCTACTTTGCATATTTGTTTTGACTTCTCTTAGTAGCATGAGTTATCTCTTGTATGCATTTAGGTGCAGGGAAGGTCTAATCTCAGGTTATACCCCCGGGTACTGTGGGCATACTGGCATAACTACACACTGTACTTCTAGCTTGGACTTTGCTGTTATCCCTGTGTGAGTCTACTGAGCTCTTGCCTCACAGAGCAGGCACAGTCCCTCTGCCCTGTGGTGTGGGCATCTCCTTATGGCCACATACCTGACACAAGACTTCAAAAGGAAGCATGGAAGACTTGGAGCCCTCTTCTCTGAGTAGTGAATTTACTTTGGTGAATGAAAACAAACTTGCAGCCATGCTGAACTGAAGAGAAATCTGTATTTCAACAATTATAGAATGGGTTTGGCAGTGACATGTAACTACTTTCAAAGAAATTCTTACAGTCCAGATGTTTTTAAGGCTACTTTTGTGGAACTGGCAACTCAGTGCCCTTCTTGAAGGGCTAAGCTGAATCTATCAGCTTATCACTAATATTTCTTATTCCATGGAAGTTGCTCTTGCTTCAGCTGGAAGTGTTGTCTTTTCAATATGCAGCTGTTGTTGGGAAACTTTTGAAAGACTTGAAGCTTCGATTCTGTGTATTGCATTACATTGTCTTGAATTTAAGATTGGTGAAAATGATGTCTTGTACTTTATCTTCATTATAGATCTTAACACAGTAAATTGATCTATAACTGCTATTAAAATACAAGTATGGTATTTCAGTTGACCCAGTAAAATATTAGCCTTTGTTTGCTGAACAAGAGCCCTGTAAACAAAGGAAGCTGCTGTTCACCTAAGACAGCGTGTCTGTTATCTTGGATACACGAACATTATTATTTTTGAGGAATTAACCACTTCTGCAAATCTTTTTTCCTTCCCTCCCAGATATGGCATGTTAAGGTGACCAGAATGTAAGTACTTCCTTTTCTGTAAAAGCACATATATCATCCTACTGATCTTGTTTAGAAGGCATGGAGACAAATGTCTGTGCAGCCTTATCACAAAAGTAAACATTGAATTTGTCTACTGACCACTCAAAGAAAAGGAAATTATGTTGGTGCTCCTCAGTTTTGCAGGAGCATGTATATATGTTATTAAGCTCATAACCACCCATTTATGTCTGAGATTTACAGAATAGTAAATGAAATTGCTCTTGTTCAATAGCATTAGTCTGTCCTTCCAGGTTTGGAAAACAGCACTCCTCTGCCTTTGAGTAAACGTGGAAAATAATATGAAACACCAGTTGCTGGAGAAACATGGCTAGGAGTGCCTTTGGGAAAGGCATCGTGAGCCTGCTCTTTGGGATCCTGAATTCAGACTGAACTGTTAGAAGTTTACAGCTCTTGATTTTTGGTCCTGGTTTGTTTTATATCGCTTTAAGCACTGGCAGTGAGAAAACTTGCTGATTAGCGTTTAAGTACTGCTTTTGAATGCAAGTTTTCTGAGTGTACTGGGGGGGGGTGTTTGCTTGCTTTTTTCCATGTGGGTTCCTTAGCAAAACATGNGACCAGAATGTAAGTACTTCCTTTTCTGTAAAAGCACATATATCATCCTACTGATCTTGTTTAGAAGGCATGGAGACAAATGTCTGTGCAGCCTTATCACAAAAGTAAACATTGAATTTGTCTACTGACCACTCAAAGAAAAGGAAATTATGTTGGTGCTCCTCAGTTTTGCAGGAGCATGTATATATGTTATTAAGCTCATAACCACCCATTTATGTCTGAGATTTACAGAATAGTAAATGAAATTGCTCTTGTTCAATAGCATTAGTCTGTCCTTCCAGGTTTGGAAAACAGCACTCCTCTGCCTTTGAGTAAACGTGGAAAATAATATGAAACACCAGTTGCTGGAGAAACATGGCTAGGAGTGCCTTTGGGAAAGGCATCGTGAGCCTGCTCTTTGGGATCCTGAATTCAGACTGAACTGTTAGAAGTTTACAGCTCTTGATTTTTGGTCCTGGTTTGTTTTATATCGCTTTAAGCACTGGCAGTGAGAAAACTTGCTGATTAGCGTTTAAGTACTGCTTTTGAATGCAAGTTTTCTGAGTGTACTGGGGGGGGGTGTTTGCTTGCTTTTTTCCATGTGGGTTCCTTAGCAAAACATGTCTTTACTTTAAAAAGAGTAGCACTACTCAGAAAGCAAAGTGATCAACTGATTGAACGAAGGGTATTTAAAGAGACAGCAATAACAGCCTTTGTGCGTTGAGTAAACACAAAGTTGTGCCAGTGGCAGAGACAGATCCTGCCCATCTCTCTCACTCAAACAGGCTTCAGCTGGCTTTGAAATGGTGAAGTGTTTCACCTGCTAGCGGGATCCCTTGCTCTATTGGCCAAACTGAGCTGTAAGCCAGTTAGAAAGGCCCAGCTTTCTTGCTCTAGTGGAAACTGATTCTACAAAACTTCTTTTCCTGATGAAGGGGAAGACTCTATGCTTGTTTTTGGTTTTTGTTGCATATTCCAGTATAGGCTAACCAGATACTTACTGGAGGTAAGACTAAAATAACCACAGAAGGATAAAGTAGTTATAAGTACCAGCCTTGCTTGGGACCTAAAATTGCTTCTGAAACCAGTATTTACGAGCTTGTAAAAATCTTTCCTGATGTGGTTGTGTGACTTTAGATACCAACCATGTGACGAACTAATGACAATTAGCTTAGTAATGATCCATTGTATTAAATATGAGTAGAGGGAAATAATACTCTTTTGGATTAAACAAATCTGTTTAAAGAGGGTGAACTTCTTCTGGAGCTGATAGGGGATATGTACTTTGTTGAGCCTGAATCCTAGAGTCCCAACAGGTGAGGAAGAGGCGAGGAGCATTTTCACTTGATTCTTAGTGCCCGTCCTTAAATTTTTTCCTCCCCATAATTCTTTCTAAGGCTCCTAAAGCCACAGTGCATCCCCTGGGACAAGGTAGGGGTGACTAGCAGGTTTATAAGAGGAGTTACTTGCCAGCTGAAGGCAGCTGCTGCAAACCTGCTATTCCTGGAATGCAAAGTAGATGTCTATCAGCAGTTTGAAGTGCAAAGCAGAAATCACAAGGTTGCCAGCTTTGCTTACCCAATCTGCATTTCTGCATGCTTAAAACTTCCCCCCCCCCCCATCTGCTGCTTAACTAGGAGGTTATTTCCAGTTTTTCATCTGTCAGCAAATATTCATATGTGCATGCCGAAGTAATGCTTTGGATTCCCTGTTTTGGGTGGTACTGTCTCAGCCCACTGGACTGAGCACATTCTGGACATGAAATGTATGGGTAAGCTGGAGGAGTAACTCAAAAGCTGTTTAGATTTTGCTGCTTGAGTCTCAGTTACCTGCAGTTATTTATCATTTCCACCTGTAGAAGGTCATAACAGACCCATTTCTAGAAACACAGACCACAAATAACTACAAAATCACAGATAAATCAATTGAACTAATACAAGCTAAAGATAATACAGAATTTTGCCTCTGAAGCACCCCCTCAGGACAAGCACGGGTAAATAGACAGGCTTTGCATCATGCCCTGAATATCAGTATAACACACGAAGGAAGCAAATCTGAGAGTCCTTGAGGATACATGCCTCCAGCATAGGTATGTACAAATCCATTTATTGCCTGAGCACAGGCGCTCTGATCTCTTACAGAATGGCAAAGAAATGTCCATTTCTGTGCCTTGGATGCAAGACACAGAAGTTGCGTGGTAAACCTGCATTTGATACTTCTCTTAGCCATGTTTCCAGTCTAAGAGTCCCTGTGGTGGCAAAATGATGTGCTGCAGTATATTTTGTGTCAGGCACAACAAAGATGATGCTTGCTTTAATTTTCTGGATGGCTCTTTAAATTCTCTCAGCCAGCAGAAATAATCCCAAATGGCTAAAACGACAAAGTCTGACAGACTTAGCCCTGAAAGTTACCACCCTGTATGTCTGCTCTGTCATGGAGCAAAATCAACAGGAGGGAGGTAGTGCTTCCACTGAAGCAGCTGAGATGCAAAGTCTCAGAACCCTTCCCTGTTCAAGCTGCCAGGGAAGGTGAGCTTGCCCTATGCCACTGGATGCTGACAAGAGAGACGCAAGCACCAACTCCATCAGGACCAGAATGAAGGTAGTAATCTCTGGCAAGGGGGCAGACTGAAGCACTGAAATAGCTCCTGTCCTCATCTCCCTGGTGTAATTAACTCACCTTTATGTTTCCTATTGAGGCTGTATAAATTGCAGCGTGCTGGCTATGAGTCCCTTGACACATCTCCCTCCAGAAGGCTTTGGTCCTTGCTTCATTACTTCATGAGCATTACCAAGTGCTCTGTGTTTCCCAGTCTGCAAAATATTGGACTCTTCAAGCCCAAATGTGACAACCTCGCATAACGGGGATTCCCATGCCTCTGTCACAAGGGGGCATCTCCTTGCCTCCTGCATTTCAAAGGTGCTGCGGTTCCTGGGAAGGACTGCAGTGTAGTCCTATGCTGCTTGTCAAGCCTGCCTGGAGGATACCTCCCCTGCTTATTGTCATCATGTCTGTAGCAACTGCTGCATTTACTTATATGGAAGAATGATGTTCAGAAAGTAATTATGCATTCCTTGCTGCTTCTAGTGTTGAAGTTGAGGGCTTGAAGGGTGTTGGATTTTTTTTTTTTTTTCCCATTTGGAAAATTAGTCACTCATCTGTGTTTGCTCTTTGTTTCATGTCCCTCTGCCATCTGTTTTAATCTAGCTGAGGGGGATGGGGGCGAGGCAAGCCAGCTTCTCAGCCAGCCCTCTGGGAGGGGGGAAGGAGGAACAGCAAGAACAGCATGGTCTACAGGGTGACAGACTTGCTTATATAAAACAGTAAACATGCTTCCCAAATGCAGCTTCAGTTGTTGGGTAACTGGACAGTGAACCTGTTATGAATTTGATCATTTTGGCTGGAGAAAGGGAAAATTTCAGACCCATATTCATGGTTTTCCAGAGGAGATGGCAGTGATTTATGTTTATGATTCATTAGGTGAGGGCATTCAGGTTCCTCTCCTATTTGAGGCTGGTCTGGATCCTTAGTCCAGAGCTCTCAGGATAGTGGTCTGGATAATTGCCTCTTATATTGTATATGGTATGGAAGAGCCCCAGAGGACCAGGTCCCGGACAACAGTGCTTATGGGAGCTGCTTCCTGCTATCTCTTCTGCTGCTGATGTTCTGAGCTGTGTAAATAAATATCTGTAGAGAAATGAAGTAGTGTCTGGGCACCCCATCCACCTGTGTGAGCTCTTGACTGAGCGAAAATGGTACCTACATGATGGCAAGTATTCTATACAGACAGACAAAGTCCCATGTAACCATGTGGTCAATGCTCTGTCCCTAGATGCATGTGTCCCCTTGGATGGGTGTTGGGATCTAAACTTGGACCCTCCATAGCGTGAGTGGGCCACTCACTTCCTATCCCCACTCTTTGTCCACCCACCCTTAATTTAGTTTGATCTAACAGCCTGAAATGCTCTGTTCAACCACAGATTTTCTGAATTAGGAATAGACATTTTAAATATATTTTTTTAGTTCTGTTGAAGAAAAAGCAAGGGTTTTGTTTGTTTTTGTTTCAAGTTTTCTTTGGATTGGCAGTGAATCAAAGAAGTGACTATTTGCCCATCTCCATATAATTTGTACAACTAGTTTCATACTGTGTAGGAGGGGCTTTCTTTCATGATTATCAACTAAATTTGTACAGCAAGGTGAAAATGCAGAATGGCTTTGCTTGTGTTTCAAAACACTGCCTTTCAGATAAGGACTTGAAACCTGTAGGAATCACAGAACAGCATTGGAGCAAGGAGGTTGAGAGGTAGTTTCGCTTCCTTTGAATGTTAATAAAATGCAGGCTTGTTTCTCCCACTTCCCACTCATCCTTATGCTTTAGCGACATGTGTTCTTTGCCAGCCCTCTGAAAACACATGCGTACACAGTTGTAAGTCACAAACCTTTTTCACCTACCTCTGAAACTCTATTACAAGGAGGAGTTAAACTGGAAAACTCTTCTCCCTCCCGGCTTCCCCCCCAGTTAATAGGCATTTTGGTGAAATAGCTCCTGGTTTACCTGACTTCTAAGATAGTGTGGGCACCTTTTGTCTTAGTTCCTTGGGAGTTTCATCAAATGTGTTGTTTATTATATAACAACTGTGAAAGCTTTTATTCAACTGGAAGAAACTACCTTGTTTACTCCTGGACAGTAACAAAACAATATTTTCAAATATGTGTCTGGAAAAGATCTCTATTTCAATCTACAATATAAGAAAACCTCATTTTAAAACTATCACCTGGGCCAACAGTAGGATATTTCTTTTTCTGCTGTGTGCTCACCAGGATAGCTTTGAGGGAGAACTGGTCTCAGAAGAGTTTGTTGGAAGAGGAGTGGAGGTGATGCGTCAGTGTGCTCCTCCTCTGCAGCAGGGGTTCTGTGTGACACGGGAACAGTACAAGTCTGTGGTTAATCACTCAGAATTTAGAGAGATGGCAAAATTCACATAATCTGCAATCTCATCTCTGCCTAGTTTTTGAAGACTGATGCTTTGTTACGAAGCCTATCTTACTGCATACTTCCCAGTGTCTGTCCTTGTACTTCTTTTCACCATGTCATTTGCCTTTATTCTAGTCCTCATCTGATCATCTCATAGATTGAAGGTCTTTCCCTAGGTCTTGGTATCCATATGTGATGAAATAGGCCTATCGGATACTAAACTCTGCATTGGGTTTGCACTGAACAGCAGTTCTCTAATATTTTCTTTATCAGGACTAACCGAGACAATTCAGACTGTTTCCTCTGAATGATGTACTTGTAGTCCTGGCCAAGAAGTATTTTAAGTAAAACAAACAAAACGGTCCTTAAAGGTGGTCGGTTTGGAAGTGGGAGGAGAATTAAGAGGCTCAACTTTTTAGTGGAAGTACAACTCAAAATGGTTTTTTTGCAGCCTCCCTGGGAAGGACAGAGAAGAAAGGATCTATGTGCTGCCAGAAGACCAGACAGAACTTGTTGAAAGCTTTCTCAAAGTGATGCATCCATGGGAAATGGTTTTGTTGTGGAAGAATGTTTGGTTTTTTCCTTCGGACAATGCTTTTCTGTCGGAGGGTGCCAGGCTGCCTTGCCTCACCCTCTGGCTTCCACCAGTGAACAATGGCAGCTCTAGGGAGAGATCCTGTAAAAGGTGTGAGGAGGGGAGGGCAAGCGCGAGTGCAATCTCCTGCTGTTTGCCTGGGTGGCAAAGGGACCTGGGCCCTGCTCTGTGCAGAGGGCTGCCACCACTGCGTGAAGAACATGCCATGGGGGAATGGCACAACAGACCCTGTCCTGTCTGAAATGCTGGCAAACTGCGGACCCCCAGGAAGCAGCGAGTGTGGGCTGTGGAAGGTGGCCTTGTTAAGGTCTGTAATGCACAGGGTCTTTCTTGAAACTGCTACACAAAAGCTTAGCGTGGAAGAAGTGAGCTTTGAGAGCACAGGTGGAGCTCTGAACAGGCGGGTGGGAGACTGGGGAAATCTTACTAGGTGGATCTGAGATACTTGCACAGGAAGGTCCTGTACTGGAGCTATCAGGTAAAATCTCAACCTGAGAACCTGCCCAGGAGGTTTCATTTTAGAAGCGGTAACTGACCTGTCCTCATGTCAGGCTGGCTTAGATTGCTGTGGTTGGACTGACTCGCAGTGGACTCAAAACCACACCATGTGGTACTGTGTCAGCCTGCAGAGATCCAAGCTATTAGCCTCCTTCATAGGTAAACAGAGACTCCTGTTGGTAGTTTGCATAGTGAAGAGGCAGAGAGGTGTCATTATACAGTTGAGACTGGTGCTTCCTAACTGGCCCTACATTTTTTTTTTTTTTTTTTTTTAGATGTTTCTACTAAGGTGAATTTATTCACCACTTTGAACGCTTAGGTTGGGGGCTGTTTTTCCAAAATCCAGATTCTGTGCCTTCAAATAGGTTTGTACTAAAAAGCACATGACTTGTGTGGTACTCTGCATGGAGTGCCACAGTGCTGGTAATACAAAACATAAAGCCATTCCTGTATGTGCTTTCTCCTGTGTGGAAGCAGAGCATTGATGTGGGCAGGTAACTGGTTGGTCAGACTCTCCATGAGCACCACAGGAAACTTTTGTCTAGGGAGTGTATCTTTCAAAGGGAGGGGTAGGTATCTGACTTCCAGATACCTAGGAAGTCTTCATTTGCTGCTTTCATATGCTTTTCCTGTTTTGTGTGTGGTTTTAATTTTTTTTTTTTTTTTAAAGATTTAAATCCTAGCATTGACACAACTGAATATTTTAGCCAGAAGAGTTTAGTTCACTCACTGAATTGGCACAAGTGCTAATGGCAAAAACCCGTTTGTTCCAGGCCTGTATAAACCATCTACATCTGACATCTGGGATGCAGCTGTGCTGGCAAAGCTTCTCTAGTGCAGGTTGGGCTTTAGCTTTCCTCCTTTTCACAGCTTCGAAATACTCTGAAGCTCTTGAGCATGCCTTTGTCTCTACTTCAGTTTATTATTGCATTGTATCATGTTCTCCTTTAAAAGTACCAATATTTGTAAAAACAAGTCCCAGGACAGCCTGCTTAAAATAAAATATAAAATAAAATAAAAATGTGGCTGAGAGAGCTATGGAGATAGGTGAGAGTGCATCAGATGGGAAAGCTGGGGGAGATCTTGAGGAAGTGGAATGCATGGGGAGGAGGGGTGCTGGAGTACCCCCTGCATAGCACTTGAATGCGTGTATATCCCACACTGCTGCTGAATTGCATTGAATGTGTGCAAATACAGTAATTTCTTTGAACAACCAGGATGCCAAATAGCGTGTCCATGTGGTGCAGTGGAAGTCAGCATTTGGGATTTCTGAGCTGTCTGGGCAAGCTGGCACGTTCACTTGGCTCTGTGCGGGACTGCTGTGGTGAGGATGGGAGGGAGGTGAGCTGGAGCGGCCGCCACCATGCCCAGACTGGCAGCTGGTCTGGAAATGACTTGTGCGTGGTCAGGATGGGGATCTCATCACCACATATTGGCAGGGAACGACTGTCTCTGTGGTCAGCTGGCATCACAGCTTGCGGAATAATTCCTAGAAGCCTTTGGCCTTGGGTATGTTTTTAGGGGTACAACACTTTCAAGAAAGCTCATAGCAATAGGACAGTGTTAAAATGTGTCCGAACACAGAAACAAGGATTTATCTTCCCTAGGAAGCTTCCTGGATCTGCCAGGTCTCCTGTTGCAGACGCTGTGATTAAGGTCTTAAGCTCTCTTAACACTTTATGAACTCATTTTCATTTCTGATAGGGAAATAACAGACTGTCACACGCAACCTTTTTCCTTTGCATAATTCTGATGTAGTTGTGACACTTGACATACAGCACAGATGACTGTGAACAGCTTCTTAAATTTTGAGTAGATGATTCAGAATTAATTATGAAAAACAACCTTATTGTTGTCCCAGGAATTCAGTACAGACAGCAACTGTCTAACAAGATTATCCAGCTTCAATTGATCCCCAAAGCTTCTCATTGACAAAGCAGCTAAAGAATCTTAAATGATAAGCCTAAGAAACTATTTCCAAACAAAATTTCAAAGTTTTTNCCCCCCCCCCCCCCCCGAGAATCTATTGATGTTGGCTTTATAAGATCCTTTAAAACATAACCTTGTGATTATGAGAGCCTTCAGTACTGTAGAGAAGTTTAGGTACTACTATATGCTAGGGATGCTTGTAGAGAGCACTTCAGCTCTTTGTTTCCTGAATAAGAAAAAAATATGCAGTTTCAAAAGAGGGTTGAGCAAAGCTATCTTTAAGATTTAGATTATAATACTAACATAAAGGAGCAATAATTCTAGCAGCTGTTTTCTCCTTAAGTTGCATGCTGAGAAAATGAAATTTGTCTTTTTATGTGATAAGAACATTTCTTTGTAATCTTGGTGTGTACTTGCAATATATTTCAAAACATTTCACAAGGACCGTTTAAAAAAAAACGTGTTTGACAGTACTTGCATGTGACAACATGTAATATTAATTTGATGGTGAAGCGAAGCATTAAACTGGCCGTATCTAATTGTCCAAATCCACAGAAGGCACATCAGTACTCAGAACTGCTTTAGGAGAGTTCAAAAACCTCCAGTGTATTCTCGGCAATTGTAGGCCGTCTATGGCCCCTGTAGTTTCTGAGAGATAGATTATAAGATGTGCTTTCACATAATAACATGGTAAAAAGCAGGAGTAAAGGACAGAGGCAAATGGTTAATTTACTGCTTTTCAGAGAAAAGAAAAATCAAAGGCAAGCCATTGCTTCCGTATGATCTGGGTTGTTTGTTAGGTATGGGAGCAGCAGTGTGCTTAGCACTGTTGGAAATGCTGGATTCCTTTCCCTGCATTGCTTACAGCACAACTCTCACATTGGGAAGTTGGAGGATTTAACTATAGCATGACAAAATATTTTTCTACCAGGAGACTGGAAAAGACCAAATTATAACTTTGAAGCCCTCTGCTAAAATGCCTTTTCAGTTTTACCCTTTGAAGCTGCTGAAACTTGTGGAAAAAGACTTTTAACATTTTAACAGCAATATACTGTTGACAAGTAATGAGAAATATTGTATAGGGTCTCACATTGTATGCCCTCATGTAGGTGAATGTGTATATATTGCATTGTATTTTTGCCCATCGTTTCTGTGTTTTCTATTTTAAGAAGTCATTACTGAAAACTTTCGTTTTAAGGAAACTTACGTTTCCTTAGTGTTCAAAATGAGTCTTTGCTCTTTGAAGCTGAAGAATATTGTAATGTTAACCCTTCTGGAAAGGAGCAATGAACAGATTCATGCAAGTCTCCACATCTGTCCCTTGTTTCTTTTTCTAATTTCAATTTTTCCCATTCTTAGCCACTAAATGATGATGTTCTCTTCTGGGATTCTTTTACCTCTTTGTTTCTTGATTCACAATCTTTAGGATGTTGCTAGGTCATATATATCAAACATTCCCCCCATAGTCCCAAGACTTAGAGGCTTTCTTAAAAAGATACAGCTCTAGCTACAGATAGTTATATATACATACAGAAGGAGGGTGCTCTCTCTAATCAGTCAACCTGAGTATCTACAGCTTCAAGTAAAACTAGCAAGCCTGAGGAGAAATAGCCAAATCACTAGCTGATGACACTAATTTTATATGACCTGTCCAACTCTATCACAGTACCTTTGTGATATATTTGTGATTTATAATATGTAGTGCAGCAAATCCTAAAACAGACTACAGGGCTAAATCCACTGCAGAATGTAAAAACTATCTGAAAATTTTAGCCCTGTGGTACATGGGCTCCCTCTCCAGCGCTAGAAGATTAAAGTCCTGAAGATTGTGCCATGGTTTCTTTGGAGCATACACTTAAAAAAACCCCAACCAATCAAAAAGAAACCCCAAAACCAAACCAGGAGAGGGAGTTTGTGAACAGAGAGTGGTATCTCTGGTAAGGGAGCAAGTGGAGCCTCTTCCTGTCTGATGTGTCTGGGAGCTACTGTGACTTTATGCTCACTTATTTATACAACTAGAGTATGCGGCCAGCATAAAAGCATACTTGGACAATCTAAAAGGGCACACAAAAACTTTTGCCTGCCTGGTACTACAGAGTTGTGACATGATAGTTGAGAACGGGTGGTGGCGGGGGGTGCTTTGGCTGTAGGCATGCTGCATGTGTGTATCCTCTCATTCGGAAGGTCTATAACCTCTGTGAGTGCCCCTGCTCCCTCCCATGGGAAATCTCTGCCCTGGCTGGGGTGGTGCCTGGGGGTGGCCGGGCTGTGGCTGACCCCATCACTGTCCTTGGCTTGTTTCGCCTTGTTGGGGGCTGTGGAACAGGACTGGTTGGGGAGGGAGGGCACCACACCTCCCTGGTGGCCCCCAGCCTGTCCAGGCCATGCTGCACCCAGGCACTGTGAGGGATGGGAGGAATCTGCTCTCCAGCAGTGGCATTAGTCCCTGAAGGTTGTGGGTGGATATTTGGGGCTCCAGTGAGGCTTTCAGCCCCTCTGAGGGCGGGAGCCTTGTTGCATCTGCGGTCAGAGAGCAGCAAGCTCCAGTGCCCGCTGCTCCTGCTGCTGTCTGTGCCCGGGTGCTGGTGTGCGAGTGGTGCACGTTCCTCTCCAACTCCAAGGTACAGCTTCTGCTTAGCAGCGGGATAACTGAGCCCTCAGGGTCTGGCTAGTGACTTGCTATATTAGGGAAGGCTGTTGGAACAGATAAAATGAATGTGGTTGCCAGCATCTGAAGAAATCAAATATATTGTCTTTACTTAGAAGCTCTGCCTGTTGTGTAGGTGTTTAACTCTGGGTTTTGGGGTTGAAAAGTTCCAACACCATTAGCTGCAGCTCCCAGGTTTGCTGTTGCTTGACCTCTACTGCAACATTTATTATCCTTTCTGAAAATTCAAATGGATTGCTTTAGACCCAGGCAAGCCATCACAGTATTTTCCTTCTGCAAGTAATTTATTCCAGTTGCTTTGTTCTCCCTGTTTCTGATAATGAAATTTTTTTTCATTAGGAGCTAATTTAGGCCATGCAGCTAACTTTGTCCTAAAATCTTTGAATCTGTTGTGTTGGAAATAACATTTTATTAATATTGCACCTATATATTTTTTTTTTTATTACTCCAGTATGACCTGGTTTGACCCCAATATTGCCTATCAATACTCTCAATTCACTAGAAAGTATGCAGCACTGCATGGAAGAAAACTTCATAGACATAACCATTTATTCATCAACTAATCTAAATCCAAACTTTAATTTTAAAAAAACTATAACAAACAGCATGAGAGCTTTCAGAAAACATGTGATTTGAGATAGCGCTGTAGGAGGGAAAAATGCTCAAATGTGCTGAAGTCCTTGCTTCCCTATTATTTTCAGCTAGCACTGGGGAAAAAATACTGCAGACCTTTAAATGTCGTGAAGGTTTCTCATATATCTCAGTTGGAGATGAGATATAACATGGAAAGTAAGTGCAGAAGAACACTGAAGAAAGAAGCAAAACAAAACCAAACCAACCCTGACAAAAAAATCCAAACAAAAAAACCCCGAAGCCACCCCCCAAAATAAAATTTGACGACTTCTAGTAACCATCAAATATGGTACAGGATCATTAGATTAACCTTCTGTTATGATGAAAAGCATTGCTGTAAGATGTGTTTCAGCTGTATTTAATGGGATCAGTAGGTTTATGCTCCTTATTACGTTGAAATGGATAAAGATTTTAATTTAGATAAATGGGTACCTGACATGGTCTGTTGTTTTTTTTTTTTTTAAATATATCTGCTGCTTTTATGTTGCCTTTTGACTTCTGTGATGATTAAGAGATAATTGCTTTTCCTGTAGTGAGCAGTGTTGAAGCTGGATGGCAAGGAGGAAGTATCTTCTTTGTGCAGATGTTGCTTCTGCAGCGACATCCAGCCAGAACCATGGAGCTGGCGTTTGTGCGTAATGCGTGACAAAACAGCTGCCTCTGCCCAACGCAGTGAACTCGGCCACCCTTTTTGCTGGTTTGCCTCTACCCAGTTTAGAGAACTGTGGCAAAGTGTGCCTCTTCAGGCTTAAGAAATAGATGAGTTGGTTTAAATGCTAGAGATTGTTATTCAGTCAGAAGAAGTTGATATCTGTGCCAAAACTATTTTGGGAAGGTCCCTGTTGGATGCTAGGGCAATACGGATCAAGCAAGTGTGCTGGCACCTTCACACCTCCCTGAACTGATTTTTCTCTCTCTTCTGCACCAGGGCATCTCCTTGCCAGCTTGGCACTCACCCTGCACACCCGGGATCCCACACGCCGTGCGATGCCCAGCAGCTGGTGCCAAGCAGGGTGGCAGGGTCCCTTCTGTTCCTTCGTGACTGCAAAGGTACTAGGAGATCTTGGATGAAGGAATGACTTAAGTGCCTCTGTATGTAAAATGGACATTGCAGTACTTGTGCTTCATAAATTTATTGAAAACTGTCAGCTGTGCGGATAGTCCTGGAATTGAAGGATTGAAGTAAGGAATAAAATGCACTTAGGCTAGCAAGTATCTAGTTCAAATAATCTGTTACAACTTGCAATTGTTCTTCCTTTGGTCTGACTGTGGGCTAGTTTAATCAGAGCCATTTAATTTCATCAAAGGTTGCTCAGATGCCGTAGTGTGGAGTGCCACAAATGATCCCCAGAAAGTTGTGCTGCAGAGCAACTCTGAAATAACGATGCTCAGTATTTACAGATGTTAGCATGGTCAAATGCTTGCACATTGCTTGAGGTAACCTTGCAAAGACAAGTGATTTTGACAAGTTTGGGTCTCTGAAACAAACCTGCGCTGAATAGCTGGAGCCTCAGAGGACTGCTATTAGCAGCGCTGTATTTGGGGAAGCAGCAGATCCTTCTTTCTTTCTTCTTCTCTCATCCCCTCCTGGTGGGATAATGAAATGCAACGAAAAGGGGTTTTATTCATCAGACATATCAGGCGTTTTGAGCACAAGGCGATTATTTCTCAGTCCATTTTCCCCAGAAATTTCCTTCCAGCTAGAAAAATAGATGCACTCCAGCTGGGGCTCCTTGCCCTGTGCCACTGACAGTATCATACATGTTTTTCCCTGTCTGGCTGAACACTTGCCAGACCAAGGCTTAAGGTCTGTTAGTCTTAATAGGCTTTAAGGAAAGAACTGTTTGATTGTTTCCTAATAATGCAATTTTTTTTCAGCCTAATGTAATTAAAAATATTTCGCTGCCATGATGGTTGTTACAGAATATCCAGAAGGAGGATATTGACCAGTCTTCAAAGTACAAGAAGTTGGTGTCTTGGTGGCTCCTCTTTTGCTAACATTTAAGAGTAGAGAGCAGGTACTTGTGACCTTTTCTTCACCTGTTATGAGTGTGCTTTCTTGAGTTTTTGTGTGGGTAAGAAGTATGCCTTAGAAAGAAGCTTGGCTGCATCATTGATGCTGTTGTGCTACCAAAGGTCTGCAGTATAATTGTTGAGAAGAGACATCCGTTTAGGAAATTGGTAGCAGGGGGCTCTTAATTTGCTTGATTCCATGGCATGACAAAGTTATTTTCCAGTCTGAAACAGAAGCATTTGGTTTTTGACTGCAACTGTATATGCCACTTTCATCTTGTAAGAATAGTAATAACAGTTATTTCTTCAGGCTTCTTCAGCTGCATGTGTTGGCTGCATTGCAGGTTGATAATACAAATGGTGTTATAAATTGCAATGACTTACATATGGGAATAGGTCTTTTTAATATTCTCAGTTTGCCATAGATGATGATTACTACACTTGCACTTTAAAAGCAGTTATATAAAACCAGCAAAAGGTGTGTCACAGGAAAGGCAATTGCCTTTGAAAAGTTTTCATAAGCTGTGCTATTAAGTATTTATATGTGTGGTCTCAGAGCAGGCAGACTAAAAAGTAACTGCCTCAAAGAATGTCACAAATGTTGCTTGGGACCCCTGGGAGAAGCAATTTTTGCATCATTTATCTATCAAAAAAAGATACTCATGAGCACAGGAACTTTCTTCTGACTGTAGTAAAAATGTCAGTCTGCAATTCTTGCTGTTTCAAGCCTTTGCTTTTCATTTAAGAGTCTACTGCCCTTTAAGACCATTTGATCAGAACATTAAAAGCACGTTCAAATCCCATGTCCTCTTCAATCAGGATATTTTTATTCCTATATGTATGCTACCAATGCTAGAGAATTAATGATTCAGTTGGTAGGGGGTGAGGAATCCAAATGCCTCCTTCTGGACCTAGTTTTGTGTGGTTAAAAATATGTTTTACCAGCTATAAAGAAGCTTCTAGTGCTACTGCTATAGTCATATATAGGAGAGTTGTTTGAAAAGACAGCCAAGACTGCCTACATTTATTAACTTTAGCCAAAAGGCAAAGAATCAACTGCTTGCTTTTCCTAAAGCTCTGTTTACAACCAGAGAAAAGCTCATAAAGATCTCCTATTCTCCATGAAACAGGATAAAGAATCTCATGTACCAATTTCTTGAGAAAGACTTTCACCATCTAGTTGACTTCCTGCATATCCTTAAGGGACATTTCATCTTGGTTAAATATTTAAAGCAATTGAGTATCAACCTTAGGAAACAAGTTATACTGAAATATCTAAAATTATAGTGATTTAAAAGAATTAAGTATCATTTAATAGTATTTTCCTCATCTGCTATACTGCAAACACTGTGTCAGGGACTATATTTATCTGTTCAATTGTATATTCAATACCTAGGCTTAATGGTGCCCCTGTTCCTCTAGGCACTATTGCAATTTTCCTGCCTGTTCATATGGAGTTAATGAAATAAACCTTCTCTATAAAGGAGATGTAGCCCTTCTTTCAGTACATAGAATTATGATAGTAATAATAATAATGAGTGGCAATGGAAAATTCACATAAATATAGCTTTAATTATCCAGATTTTATGTGTTTGGACATCTGGATTGCCAACAGTACGTGACATTTTACTTGGTTGGGGTTTTTTCTATTAACATTTCAGATGTTTGATTATGTTAGCAACAGAGTGTCTATGATCAGGGAGAGAAGCTGAATATTTCCCACCCCCTATTTCCTTCCTCGTGTACTAGAAACACAGAAGCTAGTGAAGTTAAAGACAAGTTTTTGGCTTTTGCTTTAGCTGCAAAGCAATGTAAAAGAAGGATGACTTAGTGCTCCAGGAGAGGTAGACTAAGTACTTTCCTTTTGCTCTAGCAGCAAAAGTGTCTTGAGGACAAGTTGAGCTCAGTACTCTGTTTCGTACAGCTTTTAGGATATCTTTCTGTGCAATTTGACCAAATGCTCCCATTTGGCTGTCTTTCCCCATCCATACCAATTGGCAGCAGCAAGTTGGTTACATTTCTCCTGCCCATCTCTGTACAGTCTGCAAGTTGCAAAGAGCACTGTCCATTAGTTCTGCAGCAGAGAACCCAGCAGCAAATCATTCCTGATGCATCTCCCAGGTAGGAGATTTGCTTTTCAGCTCCAGTGCTTCTCATCTGTAAGGTAGAAACCCAGCTTAAGTGCAGTGAAAGGTTACAGATGGCCTTGTTAGCTCTTGCTTGAACTTCTTGAGGACTTCTTTTGATGGCGAAAGTACAATGCGGGCCTTAAAGTGTAAGGGGGAATACTGAAAACACTGGGCAATTTGTTAAGCCTGGAGAACCAGATGGAAATATAATGGGCACCTACGGTGCTGAAAAGTCCTTTGAGATAAGGAGCTTACCATTAAGAATGACTTACTGTTCTTAGTGGTACTTAGCATTTATAATGTTTTTTTTTTTTATCTTGAAGCAATTATGATTTTACTCAGGTGTGGAACTGTAGATGAGTTTTTGAAGGTGCAAGCTAGGGTTAGGGTGCAAGCACTTTGCTTCCCAGTCATCTGTTCAGGCAGTTAGAAAATGCCTGCTTTTCTAAAGCACCAGTGCTTAGGAGCTTTGATGGATGTGCAGGGTGAATTGAAATCAAATACTGAACCTGTTAATTGATCCATTACAATCATCCTGCCAAAAGGTGTCTCCTCCGAGAAAGGGACATCTAAGTTTAAGTGCCTTAAACTTCTAAGAACATGGATTCAGACATGGCAAATCAAAATGTTCATCATGCCTTGTATAAGGCTGCAGTAACTTTCTTAGTTGCTAGTGCAACAAGAGAATAGAGTATAAATAACTTAAAGACAATTTAGCTGGTCAGCAGCTGTAAATTTCTCTCCAAGTAAAGCCAGTGGAAAAATTCTTTGACTAAGTACTGCTTGATGTGTTTAAATTAAGGATAATAAGACAGAAGGAGGTCCTTGGGTTGTCTGGTACCTAAAAGCAGAGGTACAGGTTGAAGGTCTGTTACATAAAAAGACGTAGCTCAAGGATGTATCCACGAAGAATAATTTTTGTAAGATTTCTCTCTAAGTCTTATTTTCTCTAGTAAGAAAATTAATTTTCCAGAAACAAGAGTGTGGCTGAAAATAACTGTGCTTCAAAGGCCCATATTCTCCTCCTTGTCAAGTTAACTTGGTGCTTAATTAACTAGAAAGTTGGTCCTTTGTCCATTTCAGATAGCTGAAGCTAACCAGTGACACGTATTTGATTTCAGTGCTGTTGCAAGAGGTATTGTTTGAAAGTGGTGGGACCAGAAAAGAGCTTTTCTGCCAAGGATGGCAGCTGACCCAGCACCAGATGAGGTGTCGCCAGTGTTGTTCTGGGGCAGGTTATCCGTGCCACACGCTTGCATATGGTCCACAAAGGGATCTGGCATTATCCTTAGTGCACTTGGTACCTCAGCAAGCAAAGTACGCACGTGAAATTCAGGAAAGAAAACTGGAGCAATCTGGATAGTTGGTAGGCTGTCTTTAAAGCACATTTAACATTGGCAGCTTCCTCTCTTAGGCTGAGCTTTACCTCCATGTTTTACACTAAGTAAGCATGTCTTTCTTGTCAGAAGCTGGATGAAGGATTAAAAGTAACAGAAAGCATTTTTTTTTTTTTTTTCTGTTGGAGAAAGCTATCCCTAGGCTTAAGCTCCTGATAGTGGAGAAAAATCCACAGTTAATATTTTTTCTAACACAGTGGTACCTTGCTTGAGTGTATGGATGAAATAAAACCTAGTTGGGTCTGTCTTTGTACTAATGACACTAAATAAAATGGACTTGGGGACTGGGAAAGTCAGCTAGTTCCCAAAGTGACCACCCTGTGTTCCCTCTGGGAAACTCCCATTTAAAACCTTGAGGGAAATGGCCCTAGCAGCCACCCATGTTATACATCCCAAAGGGGCAAGCTTCAGCTGGCACCCTGTCTCCTTGTCTGCACTGGTCAAAAGGATTAAACCTAATCACTCAGGAAGTGGGTGGGAATGACAGCTGCCTTGTACACCTCTAGCATGGCTGGAGGTGGTGTATGTCTTCCCATTGCCTCTTCATCTGTGAACTGTGGCTTGAAAGCCCCGTGGGGAAGCTCAGACAGCTATTTTCACAGGAAGGTCTTCTGCTGTGGTCAGAATTAAAAACATACCACGTTAGAGAACAAGCTGGAAGTAAATTAAAACAAATCAGTTAGCTACAAGTGGTATTTAGAGAGTGTTTCGGATTGAAATAGGCACGCAAGAGCATGAAGTATTCTGTCAAATTATTGAACATAAGGGTGCAAAATGGAGGAAGTCCATTTTAGTACACACGTGCAGCCACATTAACCAGAGCAAACTGATCATTTCCTTCTGTGGGGAAATGTTGAGTCTGTACTCTCCAAACCAGAGCAGCTCTTTAGAGGGCAAACTCTCTAGCATGTTGTCATGTACAGGTTCCCCTTATGACTGTATAAGATTTCAGCACCCGTGTGTCACGCTCCATGTTGGGAGCATGGGGGGAAAATAATGCTTTCGAACACAAATGGTGGAATTTATTTGACTAAATGCAGCCATCTAATCCTAACTTGTCACCCTACCCAGAGAAGCAGGCCTCTCTAGGGCACAGTTATTCTCATCCCGAGGTAGATGTTTCAGTTGAGTCAGATGAATTACGCCTGAAGGAGTGTATTTCTCCCCACTGATTATAAAGGGAGCCTAGGAAGACTAATTCAGATATAGAAAACTGCAATGTGGACCTCTAGAGCTAGAAGACATGAATCCTGCCCAAGATACCAAGAATAGAAAGTTGGCAGATAGATTTCCAAGCAGAACATTTATCATTTCTATAGTGGTGTTACACAGTGGTCCAGGAAGGTTGTAGGAGTGCGTAAAAGCTATGGCGATGTTAGGGCTGCCGTGGTTCATCAATGAAGATAACCAACAGAGCAAGGGAATGCAATTCAGGATGTTTGGTCGAGATCACTTCTCTTGGGGAATTTATTCCACAGGGGTTCACCAGCTGTCTTTACACCCTTGTAAAAGGGAACTCAGTAGAGAGGCAATAGGGAACTGAGGCTTCATCTCACTTCAGCCTGTCTGTGTAACTCCTTGCTTATAAGGTAGGTGCTTTCCTGTAATCCTTTTGACATGAAAACTCTCCTTTTCCTTCTCTCTTCTAATTGGCAAATAGTTTATGGTGCCACTTGGATTTTATCCTATTTGTAATAATCAGTTTCTCATAAATGAGAAGATGGAAACCTCAGATGTGAGGTAATGGCCCAATATATGGAACTAAAGAACTTTTAGTGAGTCTGCAACAATACAATTAATATCTCAGAGAATTTATATGTTTTGAAAACATGCCATGGACATCGGGATGTGTTAAGGGCCTGTGTCTAACATGGCAAAGGCTGGCTATTTCCCTATATTAAACTATACGAGCATTTCTAATTTTAAGGACATGAAATTGCAAGCTGCTATTTTTTTTTTTTTTTAACCAATATGTGTCTCTCTAAAGACAATGAATTGTGACTGTCTTCTCATCTTGTGCAAAGAACAATGAGTCTTAGAAGGCAAAAGCTTTAAAGATTGGTAATTTAATTAGAAAGTGCCCTAAATGAAAAGTCTCATCACTTAAATAAATTTCCTCTGGGATGAAAGAAGTTTCTCTCAAAGGAAATTACAGCAGATGTGTGAGTATTGGGGATCACTAGGGAGACCTTGGAATGAAGGCAGGGGACTTTTAACGGTGAAGCTTTTGTTCCTTGTAATTTTGAAGTACACGCCTGTGTGCAAACAGTGTATGTATGTATATAAAATTGAAGAATATATATACACACATACATATATGTGTGTATTTGTACACTAAAAATAAAAAGATGAGAGGAATAGGTATCTTTCCTACTGGCACTGGAGTGGGGGGCACAAGGTGGTAGCAGGAGAAGTCTCAGGGGGTAGTGAGGAAATGGTATAGCCTGCAAGGGACACCTGGAGCCAAAGGTGGGACCTCCGCTGCCAGAGCTGGGCAGCCTGCACAAAAATCACCGTTTGCTGCTTCCCACATTGCTGGCAGGACTTCTGAGAGTTTATTAAAACTGGCAGGGGTGGAGGGGAGTGGTGAATCTCTCCTCCTAGCAGCTGCTCTCTGGTCCCCTCAGACACCATGGCTTGGTGTTCCCAACTCATGCTTTCTGGGCCAGGTGGGTTGCAGCAAGGAGACACCTGCTCCTTCTGCGCTGTTGGCAGCTGCCAGTACCCCCTCTGCCCACATTTTCCCCAGGACAACATTTCACATCAGGGGAGGGTCTGACAAGGCAGGCTCGGGGCCACCCTCACCACATGGATTTCGGTTGCTTCACTCTTCTTGCACTGATGCTGTTGGGACTTATTTCAAATAACTCTCACAACCTTCCTCCTAAGTGATCCATGAATAACTTGGAGAAGCTCCTTTGGGCCATTATTTTAAAACGGCAGTTCTGAGTGATGCTGGTACAGGCTCTGCTATGGGAAGCTGGTACACTGTGTCTTTCACTCTCTTTACAAGCTAGCTGATCTAATACGCTGGTTCTTGCAACAGGCTTCAAGGGATTTTACTGCTTAATCTGTATTTATTTGAAGTAGCATTTGTTCTTAGCATTTTTTTGATTAAACAATCATAGAAAGTTATTTTGGTAACGTATGCTGCTTGACA
Source organism: Balaeniceps rex (assembly GCA_013401315.1). Classification (NCBI taxonomy): domain Eukaryota; kingdom Metazoa; phylum Chordata; class Aves; order Pelecaniformes; family Balaenicipitidae; genus Balaeniceps; species Balaeniceps rex. The sequence continues at coordinate 16,442 of VYZW01003608.1, read as the reverse complement.
GGCTTCCTGGTAGTTTCAGATCAGTTAGACTAATTTTCTTAGATCTGTGTAAAATTTATTAAATCAAGCAATGTTTTATATAATTTTATTCCTCAGTTCGGCCACCAATACTTTATAACTTTTTCTGCAGGAAACATCCAACTGACTGGTTTAAAGTTTCTTGTCAGATTCAAGATTATATTAGCCATTTTACTAGCATAATGGGGGATTGCTGAAGAAACACCTGCTTCAGAAAGGCTTATCAAATTTTCACCCCCTCATAATCAGATTAGTGCTGTTTTGTGCATTCAGTTGCACAATCTGAAAGCACTGTCTGACAATTTACTGCGATTTTCTGCTCATTCCTTTGACCTAGAGATTGGGATTTAAAGGTTACAAGTATTAGGCTAGCAGGAAGCATTGTTTTAGTAGGAGACACATCAATATTTCCTGCATTGTAGCAGTTTTGATAATGCTGGTAAGCAAAAGACTTTGCTTCATTTTCAAGCAAGAAAACGAGTGCTTTTAACCGATTAAAGAGTCCCCAGATTGCTGCTCCATACATCTTCAAGCTCCTGCATTGCAATGACAGCATTGTATACAGGGAAGGGGAACTTCGGGAGTTACTCTGCAGTCATTTTGTGTTTAGAAAGGATGACTGGCAGGGATTTCAAAGACTTGTGCACCCAGAAACATCAGAAGTTTCATACTTTATGGTATCTCTGCCCACCCTGCTGCACCTGAGCACTGTCCCCTGCTTGAGTCCTCCTCAAACTGCTCAGTTCCTTTACAAACGCTCTCAGAGCTGGCTGTCCTCAGGAGCCAACAACGAAGTGGGTGATCTCCAACCATGCTGCAGGGGTGGGGGCAACCTTTTTCTATAAATTCCCTGCTGAATTAGAGAGTTACAGGATGATGAAGGTCCTCTCCAGACCTTCTTTTCCTTGGAGGAGAGTTCCAGGCCTCTAGGATAATAATAATGCCTCCTATCTGGGATACTACAGTGCAGGGTAGATGAGCAAGGTTTTCTGCAATAATCATGTCAGTTCTGCAATAATGACATTGGTTCGTTAATAGAATATCAATTCTCCAACTATTTTATTCTGTCTATTTTGAATCCTACAAAACTCATTGGTACAAGAAAGCTGCTGATTAACATAATGTTACAGCATGAAACAGTAACAGCATAATGATAAATATTTGTTTTATGCATTTTTTGTAAAATGCATTTTTGTAATAAATATATAGCTGTTTTTAGAGCAGCAATTACATGACTTACTGCATTCATTTTTGTGGAGAGTATTAAAGTATGGACGATTTTATTGATATAATTAATATAAGCCTGCATACAGCTAATGCTAAATGATGGGGAAAGGGAGATTATTAGAAAGACTTTGTGTGTGTGTATATAAAGTAAGTGATCCTTAAGGACAAATCAGGAGAGAAGTTTGCTAAGCAAGCATGTTTTACTGGCTTGATGAATTTTTTTTAATTTGCTGGAATGCTGGTTTAGGAGATCCATTAGGTATCTAATGGAAATGTTTAAAATAACTGTTTTTAAATGACATTTTTAGTAATAAGCCAAGTAAAAATATACTATATAAAGCAGATAATAGAGTTCACGTAGTACACAGCAAATTGACTGTGGGCACATTTTCTGTTTCTAGATTACATCTGTTGAAGATTGAGAGTTCACATCCTGACTGGACAGAGTTGTAGTAGCAGGACAAGATGTACATGGGCCCCCTTGCAATACAGAAGTGCCAATTCTGTGTCTCAAAAAAAAAAAAAAAAAAAAAAAACTCCTTAGGTTGTAGAAAAATTAAACCTTAGACTATCTTTTTA
>VYZW01003608.1:0-14517 GCA_013401315.1 Balaeniceps rex | reverse complement strand
TAAAAAAAAAAAAAAAAAAAAAAAATCAACCTGCTTAGGGTTAGGAAGAATTTATACCTAGGAAATGCTGTCAGTTTCTCCTAAGTGCAATTTTGTTCTGGACCCTCTTGCTGATATTGTAGGGTGGTTGGGGCAGGGAGGTAAGTGCGGGAAAGCAAACTCTGTCCCAGTGCACACTGAAGTTTAGAGCAGGTCAGTGCAGTATTTCTAAGTCTGGGCACACTGACACTATTCAGAACTTGAACAAAAGAAAAGTGAAATAAGGTAGAACTTGCTCATTCTTTGAAAGATTTGCAAAAGTTCCTTAACAGAAGAAATTACGTATTTTCTGTTTTGAACAAAGCATAAAGAAATGTGGGGGCTGTGACTGACAAGTTTCAGTCTTAAAAATGGTAAAAGTTTGAACATTTTTCAAAAAAGACCATGAAAGTCAAAATGGTTGAATCATGCTGTTTGCCTGTCTTTTCTGTGATACCCAGTTTGAGGTGCAGAATGAGGAGATGTAGCTGTTTATAGTCCTTTTCAAAGGCGAAGGAAGTGTTTTCACATAATGCTTTAAATATTTTCTCTCTCTGGGGATATTGAAGTGGCCATTTTGGGAAGAAAAGTAAAAAAAAAGAAAAAGTAAAAAAAAAAAAATTCCAGGTCTCTCCTGACTAAAAAGACTGCTTTAGTTGTTAAAAATAACCATTACGTTTCTTCCTCAGAAACTCTAAAATTTGAGCAGCTTGGCTCTGCGTGCAGATCATTGCCATCTCAGCAAGCACAGGTGCAAATATGGCAGCCTGCAGCATGAAGGCCGGTCTCCCTGTCAATGCTACTGTTGTGTATTTCTTCCCCAAATATAAGTTCTTCAGTCCTTCATGCTTGTCAGACTCCAGTTCTCATACAGTAATTTCTTCGATGTTATATGAGGCGTACTAAAGTAGAAGCATTTAGAAGAGCAGAGCAAACATGAGCAATGCCTTTCTGTAGCCCTGTGGGGTAAAGGTATGATTCAGAAATGGGCAAGCTGCTTGTGGCATTGCAGAGCTGGCTCAGATCTCCTCCGAAGCGTGGGGAAAAAGTGTGACTAATGCTGCCTTGAGGGTGAAGGGGAGGTGTAGCGGGGAGGAACTGAGCTGGACTGGAAAGTCAGAGGACTGCTGGGCTGCTTCGGTCAGGGCATGGGTGACAGCAGCTGCTGTGCTGGGGCAAGGCATGGGCTTCCTCCCTCAGTGAGGTTGGTGGTAGCAACCAGCCCAGGGTGGTGGTGTCGGCTGGGTTTATTTGAAAGGCTTTGGGCAGAGACAAAATATATCGTAGGCTGTGAGCATTTTGTTATCCTTGTCAGCCTGATGCCCTAGACAAATGGGAATACTTAAAGTCATAGCTTGATGTGCCTGGTAGTGGGTCCGTAGCAGAAGTAGGAATAATAATACAGATATCTTAGCACCATCAGTTCAGAGCTTTAATGACCAGATGGCCAAGCAGCCAACAACTGCTATGGAGCTTAACTGAAAAGAGTCCTTTTCCTTTCTTGGCTGTAAAGAGTTGGGTGAATGGAAAGACAAGATACTACTGAGGAAATGGAAAAGCATAGAAGGTGATGAGTGCTTCTTGTTCAACCATTTTTGAAATGTGATGAGACAGTTGCCATAGAAATGCTATTCTCTGCTTGATACAATGTGCACCATTTCCAGGAAGCTATTGATGGTTGTCACAAATAGCTTTCCGTAAATTTAAATATCTCAGAGTAACGTAAAGGGAAATACGTCCTTGTGTTTTCTTATAGAGGATCAGATTCTGTAAGATCTGCTTTTACTAGGAGGGGAATATGGCTGAGTTGGGCATCAGCTGTTACATATGATCTTCAAAGTGAATGTAACTGCGGTTTGTTTTAGTTGTAAACAAAGGACAGCAGATGTTTTTTCAGAAAAAAAAAATAACTTGCATCTTTTAAGACAATTTTGGTAGAACTGAACTTGCAAGTAATCTTGATTTGCATTACCAGGGTGTAAAGTTACACAAATTAATTTGGTTCAGGAGACAATTTTGGCTGTTTGAAACAATGTACTCCATAAGAATAAAGAGCTCAGTAGGAAACAGTTTTCAGCTGTAAATAGTCTGGGATATTCAAACCTTCATAAATACAGCTAACACAGTAAGCGCGTTATGAAAGGTCAGTTAGCAAGAAAGATACTTCTCGGTTCTTTTTGTGACTAATAGTTACTTATACCAGTCGTGTGCTCTGGTATGGCAGGAGGCAGTAGCAGCTGGATGGAGAGCACCAAGTGTGTAGAACAGTACGAGCTTCTGGTCTGCTTTTCTGGTTAGCACCTTGTTCTGCAGAGCCTGGCTGAAAGCAGACTCCTTCAGGCAGAAGCTATTCATCAGAGCAGTGAAAGCTGAGCTACCACAGGGAAGGAAGAATGACCTGTACCAAACAGCCTATTGAAATAGCATTTAAGAAAGTGGAGGCTCTGAAAGTATTTTGCAGATGAAAGATTCAGTTCGTGGCTATGTTTAGCAGCTCATGGTATCTACAAAATTTTGACAGTCAAGCGTTACAGTTATAAGAATTTTTTTCTTTTATTCAGAGATTTAAAAAGACATGAAAATTAAATCTACTTTATGGGAGCAAATCTCTTTATAGAATACTAGACCCTACTGCAAATGAAGATAGGGCCAGCTGATTTTCTCGCAGAGCTTTCTGGACTGGAACAGCATCCTTAAACAGCCCTATATTCTTCAAGAACTGAGACTGATTTAAAAAAAAAAAAGTGAATATACTTTTGCTGCTTTCCTTTTCTGATAGTTAAATTTGGAGCTGCATAAAGACATACCAGTAGTAATTAATTATAAAATTTATCTGGCCAGGTGAATGTGCTGTGTAACATACGGATGGAGTGCTTCCTCAAAAGCTGCAGTCAGAGGAATGTTAGTTTGCTTCTCCTGTGCTGCCCTTCTAGTCTAGAAGGACCTCTCTGGCCCATCATGCCTTAAAAATTGAGGGTAAGGCAGCTGCAGGCTAGTACATTAATTAATGGGAAGGCTAAGTCTATGTGAGAGTTTAGGTCAGAGATTTAGTGTTCCCTTTTCCTTTCCATGGAGTCTGCCAGCCACTATAAATTACCAAAATATCCCCTGCTACTGTGATGGGGAAGAATGAGCTTTACAGCAAGGCAGCACCCACAGCAGCCTCAGGGCACAGCAATCTGGCACTTGATTTGCTCCAGGGCCTCTCTGGATCCAGGAGCTGAACATCACAACCTTTTTCTCAGACTCGGTGCCTCCCACCATGCCAGGGTTTTGATTCAGTCCTGCTCTGCTCTGCTTGTTATTAATTCTTATTATGCAGCAAGGGTGCAAGGAAAGTCTGCTCAAGTCCTGTGGTGGCAAGGAGAGGAGTTAATGATTGCCCTGTGCTGGAATCAACTGAGCAGAAGTGAGTGTCACCCAGTGGGCAGCAGATACCGTATGGGGAGCCCTGGGGACATGGGCGTCCCAAACTGACTGCTGTCAGCCACTGTGTGGGATTCAAGGGCATTCAGGGTGCAGATCTGTGATTGAGGGCTGCGGTCATGCCCTCTGGAGGGATGCCACTGCTCAGCACTTTGTTCTTGGAAAACTTGCCAACTGACATCTAGTTCATTACAGGACAAACTTAATTTGGCACTATTGATTTCCAGAAGCCTAAAGCCACACTGAGGTTTAGTACTCCGTTTCTTGCAGTTAGTGTAAACAAGTATGTGCTGTGGGGTAAGAGCATAATGTAGGTGTTCAATATTAGATATATAGACAGCTGTATTCCTAGGAGTAGTGCTTTTATTCATCATTGTATAAGAAATTGCAAACCTATTTTCTCAACATCAGTAACGATCCTGTTCTTACCTTTTCAACCTCTGATTTGACAAATATCATTAATCTTGACAGAACTCAATTGCTTGAAACAACCGGATTGTCTATCCTGAAATGACCAACTGTGAGGCCCTCAAATTTGAGGGCTCTTAGCTTGCCAAGTTAATTTACATGATGCTGCTAGTATCTTGAAAATACTCTTTTCAGTTTGTAAACAGTGTGCTTTGACGAATGGCAATCTATCGTCAATGATCTTGCACCTTCTCTCTAGTTCTGTGCTTTCACAACCAGAGACAGGACAAATGTTACCCATGCTGTGTGTGACAGACATCCCTCTTATCTTTAAGAACATATATTCTGTTCTATTTTGTTGAAATGGATGAAACTGCTATGACTTTGTGTGTGGATCTGGCAGTATTGCTGTCCATCCCTGGACAAAATAAGTGCATATTAATAAACTATGACTAACAGACTCTGCAATTCTGTAGTTTTCTATTGTATTATCTTAAAGCCCTTTACAAACTAATTCTCAGTGTCAGAGAGTTTCATATTATACCTTGTCCTTTCAAAAAAGAAGAGAAAGTATAGGAAGGCTAAATGCCTTGTCCTACCTCCCACAGGAAATGGATGGGAGAGAGCACAGAACAAACCTCTAGATCATCTTCACCCCAGGCTGCGCTTTGCTTGTCATCTTCCCCTCTGCTCTCAGCGGTACTCCCTACCCTGCCTATTGAGTCTGTTTTCCAGCAGAGGTGTTTACACCAGCAGGAGTGCCAAACGTAAAATCCGCCTTCAGAAAGAGATGAAGAGAGCAGAGGAGTGCTTTCTAGTGGATACGTTGATGTGCTTAATGATTTGAATTGGGGGAACAGTCTTTTCATCTTGTCTCTTTTCCCATTTGGCCTTTCCCTTTGGTTGGCAGTACCAGCTATGCTTGCTCCTAGTTAGAAGGTAAGGTTTTCAGTGGCTTTATGTGCACACCTGTGGTGTTGAGAAAGGAACAAGGCAACCTTTCTGGAAAGTGTGCCGTCCCAGCGTAAGGCTGCCCTATTTGTGTCGCTCCCCTTAGGAACCATTACAAAGAACAAGGATTTTGCTGAAAAGGAGAGGTGCTGCAAGCATCTTCCTTCTTTCTGCAGTCCACAGCCTGTGCTATGAGATTCAGCTCCATAGGGATCCCTCCCTTCCCATACTCTCCTAAATATTGAAACTTGCACCTGCTTGGAAGGTTTTCCCCCATTATGCGCTTGAACCTTTTCCTTTCATGGTGATTTCTCCCCTCCTTGGCGAGGCTCTAGATATACTGCCTCCTGGAAACATTTGTGTTTAACTTCAGCCAGGGGCAGACTGATTCACTCAAACCACCATGATCTCCTACAAGAAATGGCAAGGTGATCTAAGGTGATCTATTCAGTCCTGTAAAGCACACAGCTGCCTTCTCTTAAAGAAGAGAAAGTCTTTTGGCTTTTAAAACCTTTGGTAATGGAGGATAAAGAAAGTAGAAAACTGCCCAATCTCTGTGTGTTCTAAATCTGCTAGAAAGTCTGGCAGATTTTTTTTTTTTTTTTGAAAAACATTGGTTACCTTTATATCTCTGCCTCAAAGTCACTGGTATTGAAAATATCCTAAACAACTCTTACAAAAAGTTGCAAGATTTCTTATTCCCAGCTCATTAAATATTATTTTGTTCTCTGACCACCTACACCTCCAGTAAGAAATTTTTGCACAGACTGTGCAGAGTGCAGGGCACAGTCCCTGAAGTGGATGTGTCTAGCTCTCAATTTACAAAGACTGATACCCCCCTTGGAGTGGGTGGTGTCTCTTAAAAACCTCAGCTGAGAAGCAGATGGAGTATCACTGTGATCTCTTGGCGACAGGTTTGAAAGGCTCTGTTACCAGCCTGGTTACAGCAAGAGCATCACCATTCTGAATGAAGATGCTTGAGTCAAAACTGAAGGCATCGAACAAAGATTAGTCCAGCTCCAGAACACCTGATTAGTGATGGGCTTTGATATTTTTTTTTTTTAAACCTCCCCTCTCAGCCAGTTCACTGGTTGCTTTTTATTTTGCTGTTGCTCAAGATCAGGTTTTCCTTATTTATAGTCAGGAGGTGGACAAAAACCAATTCTGCTCTCGGAGCCTGGCTTCAGAGACTCACATATTGATGATCCACCTGATGAACAAAAACTTTTCTGAGCTCTTGAGATGGGACAATAAATATATGTCTAACAAATAATTTGGAGTAGGAAGAAGCACCATTTCTTGGTGCTTCTGGGGAATTTAAACCCTTCACTCATCTAATGCCCCTCCCAGCACTCATCACAGCCCAACAGGTCTATGTGCTCTGTCCTAGAAACCACACATGTGCTTCAGTGTCAAGGTCCAAAGCCAGCCTTCTTCCTCCCACTGGTTGCATCTGCAGAGATTGAGGAAATTTTCTGGCCTAGGTCTTGCAACCAAGGTGGGTTGGCTTCACCAAATTGTGCTTGGAGTGCTGTACTCTGGACAGCTGGGCTGTAGGGATTGTTTGGCAGACTTATATCCTGATGTTTTATTTCAACCTCCTTCTCTTCACTTCCCACTGGCTTTAGTAGGATTAGTGCTTCCTCTAAGAAACAAATAAAAGATTCTCTTCCCTAGTGAATTACTTCCTTTTAAGAATCAAACAGCCTTTTCCCTGGGTCACTTTATCTGACTGTGTAGTTTTCTAGATGGTTAAAATGGCCAGTGCAATCTTACATATGTCTCCTGCCGCAGCACGAACACTTAAAGATGGGTAGACACAACAAAAGGCTTTGCTGCCAGTTGCCAGCGTTTCATGTTTTGCAGTCAGCACAGAGGAGAGCCTCCTACAGTGAAACGCGTGAAACCCTTACTCAAATGATAGCAGCCAGCATGCTTGCAGCAGGGTACTGAAGTGGCATAAATCTGCCAAAGAACAAGGTAGAGGATGCATAATTTATGGTTTGGGAATGGTGTGTGCTTTTAACCTTGCTGAACCCTGTGGGTGTTTGTAGGCTGGGTAGGCAAGAACCATCCAGCCCCTGGATGTGTCCGGCGTTGGGGTCAGTGATAGCAGTTTCTGTCAGAGACAGCCTGGTGAGGCACCCACAGGAGTCATTCGTTCCTTTTGTAGCTGAACAATGGGACCTCAAAGGAGGGAAAGAAGTGGTTTACCATGAGAGGAGAGCCAGGAAAGAAATTAGCTGGGAAGCAACTCATCAATCCCCTGGGGGGTGTTAAGAAAAGACTATCCTAGGAATTTTGCCAGGTTTTTAATAATTTAGCCTGAAAGCTCCCAGTGAAGAAAAGGACTGAAGTTGCATAAAGCTATCAACATTGCCAGCTACTGCTTTTTCCAGCAGTCTGGAGATTTTGAGAAGCTTGAGCATCCTATGAAGGGTTTGGATGCTGTCCCACAGGGACTCAAAGGAGTAAATTAACTCAGAGAAGAGCTCTAGGAGAACATTATTAGCTATGTTTTGCATCTGAACTCATGCCTGTAAATCCTAGGAAGTTTTGTAAAGGTTGGAAATCTTTCCCAGAAGTATTTTCTTTAGAGTTGTTAATGATAATATTTATCATTATTTCAAGTATTATGATATATGTATTATCCAAATGTATACATGTTTATGGTCTAGTATATTCAAGGTTGTAAAGGCAAAAGAAGAGATTTGTGTGATCTCTTTGCATATAAGCTTATTTTCTTCTCTGTGGGGGAAAAAAACAAAGATGCATTGTGCAGCCATGCTATACATAATTTCATTACATGATTGTAGTTCATTCTAATTGAACACGTTTTATGTATAAAACATGGACACGTAACATCGGCATATAGATATGTGTTGGAGGCAGGAGAATAAATAATTGAAGTGAGGGTCAGGATCTTCCTAACATTCAGATTCTAAAAGATTTTGGTATACTAGCCACAACTGCTTGATTTGTAGAAGATCCTTAAAATACTCCAAGAGAGTGACTTTTCCTATACATTGTTGTCCATCTAACTTTTTTTTAAAGTAGCTACTGTTAAAAACAACTATTGTTAAGCCCACAAGATCTCAAAGCACTCAAATGCTTTCCCACCAGATCCTGCAAGTGCACCCAACTCCACCCCAGAAAGCCGGTGCTGGCCCTTGTAAGCCACCAGCCAGGCAGTCTGCGTTCCCCACTCCTGTCAACGCTGGGCTGCTGGGACTGGGGCAGAGAGCCAACCGCAGCTATTGCACTCACTTCTTACATACTGGATGCTATGATTTCCCCAAGTTGTTTCCCCCAGTAGTTCCCCACTGTTTATAGTGATTTCTGTTAAAATATGGTCTTAACAGATCTTCTCACCTGTGCGTGTCCTTCCTTCTGCCACTCCACCCCCTTCTCCCCTTGCTCAGAGTGGCAAGGGGAGTGGATGTGAGACATGCAGGAATTTGGTCTCAAGCTTTCTGACCTTTTCATTTGAACCTCACTGTTGACAAGGGAACACAGAAATACTACAAAAATAAAAAAGCAGCCCCAATGCACATGTGAAGGGGCAGCATAGTCAAAACTGTTTCTCCAGATGTTGTGGGATTTTTTGGTGATGTGGTTTGGTTGGGTTTTTTTTGTTTTTTTGTTTTTTTTTACATGCTGCCTTTTAGCAGAGATCTCTTTTGTTTGCAAGAGAAGTTATTGCTCTGAGTTGACAGGAGGTGCAACACCATTTGTCTTTCAGCTTTGTTGTCGGCTGGACATCCCATGTATGTGGGAAGTGCCTCCCGGAGTTGTTCACCTATTCTTACTGAATTTTCTGGAGAATGTGGTTATCTTTTGGCATTTCTCTCTCTTTCCCTCACTTACGATTGTCTGGTTGTAAATAAGTTCAGTACCCTAAGCAACAGCATTTCCAACACCACGCATGCTGTGGTGAAAAATGTCACTGATATTACATGAAGATGAAAGTTAATTACTGTTTTCAGTGCTGCTTGGAGCGTTTAATTTCATGTTCGATACAAATGAAACAAACTGCTTTCACAAAATAACTTACCAATTTCTTCCCTTTGTGGTTCTACTGAGGAAACCTCTGTCTCTTTTCCTATTCACTTAAAAGAATACTTTTGCCCTGGCTGAAAGTCACTATGAGGACTGTAAAGAATCTCTAGCTCACTCCTGTTAGAGTCTAACAGGGACTCTAACAGGAGTGAGCTAGAGATTCTTTACTTCTAAATATCAGAAGGTAACAAAACAGGGGGCTTGAAACTAATCTATTTGTTAATCTGTTAATCCATAGTTAAGATATTTTTCATGATATTCATGAAATTCATGGTACTCGGGATAAAGTACAAGTAATCACTCATTATCATTAAAGGCACAGGGTAACAACTTGCTACATGGATTTACTATCTGCCTTGCAAAGGACAAGCTCCAAAGGGGCTGCATTTCAATGCGTTTGAAAAGAAGGGAAGGGACAGGTAGATGTGCAACCCTTCTGTACCTTTTTTCTTTCAAGTACAGCTCCCTGAGTATTTAGCCATGTGGCCACTGCAGCTGTTGTAATTACTCTTAGCCCCTGAGTTAACCATCTCCTTATGTTGAGTCAGTAGTGATTGCAGGTGTCTAAAGAGGAAGTATGGGGTGCAGTGTCTAGCTCCAGAGTATTGCTTCAGCCTTGAAATATTCTTTTAAAACAGGAACTTTTGACTTTGTATGGCAATTCTTGCAAAACTGTAGAGCAATTGTAACAGCAAAGTTGTGACAAAGCCTGAAAGGTAACAAAACTAAAGTGATAAGCAGGCGTATAACTTGTGAAATTGTCTCCCTTCTCCTTTGGTGTCACAACAACTCTTCTAGTTCTGGTAGAAAAGAGATCATGAGAGACTGGCAGATAGCAGGCTTCCAGCTTGCAAAATGTTTCTAGCACCAGGTACAGCTTCATCTGTCTGCTGCAAGACCTGGAGCCCAGATTATGTATGGCTAATCCTCATGTCACAGCTAGAGAAGGAACGAGAAGGGAAAGAGAGAGCTGACCTGAGTTTTGTCATGAGCAGGGTGAGGTGAAGGCTGAATTCTGCTTTATGACAAGAACGAAACTGAACTTTTTGTAATTTTAAGATTGTTAGTTTGGGGTTTTGGGAGACAGCTGGCATGATAGCTCAGTGGTTTATCTATCCTGCATTTGCCTCATGCTATGTCTGCTTTACTGACCTATTGCTAGGCTTCTGCTCTTGTACAAAGGTCTGGATTTCTGCAAAGTTATCATCACACAACAGCTATCTGCTGCCTGGGGATACTGTGCGGTCAGTAAATCGGTACCTAGATTATAGAACTTCTATTAAGCCTTAGGTCTTTGCAATGCCTTGGTAGTTCATCACTGATGAGTGGAAATACAGCCATATAATTTCATAGAGGCCAGTTAAGCCTTTCAGAAATAATGTTGGTAGTTGTGCTTATAGATTAAGGGCAGGATCTAGGCCTCATTTCTGGTTATAAGGCATCATCGTTCATCATAAGGTACAAAAATTTATAGCTGAAGGCATCCTGTTGTGGGAGACTTTCCCTCTGTGTTGAAGTGGGTTGGTCATAGCTAGAACTTTATTATCTGTATCAGCACACATTTCCCAAGTCAGACAAATTATTTGCATATAATACAATAATGCCTTCCGCCTGACATTTACAGGGGAGACTCTCAGAGGGAAGAAAAGAGAATTCTCCTAACTTTCACCGCCAGTTGTTCATGGTGACATCTTTAGCTACAGGCTTGTCTTGTTAATTGATTTAATTATTTAAGGTATTGATTAATTTACTGGTGGCAAAATTAGTATTTTTGTCTCTGACAGCCTTAGGACTTGGAAGAATAGTCAAGGTCTTTTTACTGATCCTTCAGTGCATTAACTAAGAATGTATTTCCTTTGTACTGGGGAAAAACAGATGGAGAAATCTGATTTATTTCTTTCCTTTTTGAAGTGCTCACTTCATAGTCACTAGAAACTTCTCTTAGCAGTATTTTTGGTTCTTTTTCCCTACAGTAGTCTCTCCATAAATCTTAGCAAAGATCAGGATTTTGCTACAGCTGCAGATGAGCCACATGAAATTATTTAGAAAGGTAAATGTTGTTCTATGTGTTAACATATATATATATTTTGTGGACATTCATTCGCTGTTTATAATGCTTGTCTGCATTTATAGTGTGAGAAATTTTGACGTTGGCTCAGCAGTAAGCCCATTTGGGTTTGCATGCTGCTGCTTCCCGTGCAGTGCACCGCCTCCGGCTGTACAGCCCCCTTGCTTCCTTCCCCAACCCTGGCCCAGTAAAAATGCGCGAGTTGTCTTTCTCACCTCAGAGCCCTTTCCTCTCCAAAGTGTGCACAACCACATACTTCTCAATAACGTGTTGCAGAGACACCTATTCACTTGTAATTTGTACTTTCTTCCACAAGAAACAACGCTGCCGAGTCCTTTTACTGGGGATTACTCTTTCTGTCTCTTACCCTTTGAGTTGCTGCCAATCAACTGTTGTTTATAAACCAAGCTCTTGGGTGATGATGGCAATCTCATAAGACACTGCTCAGTTTCTGCCCTAACTTACTGAGTCTACTGGCATCAAGCATGTATGGCTACCCATTTCTGATTTGGTCAAGTACAGATTAATTTTATCCACATCTTACTGCCCATACTGGAACATCAGGCAAGCAGCTAATGTCACTTTTCATCTGTCCTGTACAACTGTACAGATCAGAAATGCAGGGCAGGATTTATTCTGCTCTGGTCTCCTGAGGGGTTATTCAGAAATGCTATCTACCCTGCAGTGCTTAAAAACAGGAACACTACTACTGAAATCCCCCCCACCAGGAGAATACACTCTTGGGGGTGAGAGGGGCTCCGAATTTCATAAATGAAGGTTGATCCTTTTGAGGATGCTAAAACTGAGCTGTAGCAGTGTTAGTATGGAGTGGCCTTTATAATTCATACCTTTCTTTGCCTCTGAAGCTACTGCAGTCTTTCTGATAAAATCTTCATAACACTGCTTCCAAGAGGGATGTAGAAGCAAGGAGAGGGATATGTATTATTTCATCTGTGGCTTGCACCATGCTTCAGTTAATCTCTAGATATGACATGGATGGTTAGTGTTGTGTTAATGACAAAGCAGTTCTGTTCAGATAAGCCTTGGCAATTTTGGATGTTTACCCACTGAATACTGTGTAAGTCTCTTGAACTTGCAAAACTTTCCGAAATAACAAGCTCTCTGTGGGATGTCAAGTATTGTAATTCCTGCTTCAGGCTTAGGCAAATACCTTGAAATACTTTCTCTTACTATTTTGCAACATTCCTACTTCTGATGTTATTCAAGAGATGCAGAAATCCAAAACCCACAAATGTGGGAGAGGACTGTGCTAAATAAGCATTTGAATGTGTATTAAAAGACATCTCTAACAAAACCCATTTTTTTGAATTCTGGGCACATATTCAGATTGCTTTACTACTAAGCGTGCAGTTTTTCCCTCCCATAGTGGACATGCCGTGCCAGTTAAAATCCTATCTCATTTAAATAAGGTACTCCACTATTGAAAACAATTTTAAAAAAATACTGCCAAAGACTTGTTTGAGACCTATGGTTACCAATAATGTGATGTCTAGATCTATTCTGTGAACCATATCCCATGCTTAGTTTGTTCCCCAGCCTGCAATAACCAACTTGAAATTTACTGCTTTATTTTACTTTTACCATTAACTTGCTTATTGCCTAGAGGTTGTTAATGTAGCTGATGAATATCTGTATTCTGTGCCACATTATTTTCAAAGACTTTCTTTTTCCTGTTGCAAGGTGTCAGGCTGATCCTAGATTCTTACTTTGAAGCATTGTTTGTAATATTAATGGGTTAGGTGAAATAGGAGAGAGAGCAGTGAGCTTTTCTTTCTAGCTTATACAACCCGTAGAAAAGCCAAGGAGACTTGCAGCTTTGTATTCTCCTGCAGGTTCAGAAAGAGAGGTTCATTCACACAGCTTTATTCTCTGTGGGGATGCTTGTCTCCCTTAACCCATGAATAGTGAGGCTCCTGTGGGGAGTCAGAATCACAGACGTCTTGGTTGAGTGGGACAGCTGGAAGTCACCTCGTCCAGCCTCTTCTTTGTAGCTGGAGGCTTGCTAACATTAGAGACCAGGTCAGCCATGGCTTTGTCTAGAAGAGTTTTGAAATTCCCCCATAACTGAGACACTACAAGCTCTCTGGGTACCAGTACTGCACTGTCCTCCCAGTGAGAAATTTTTTCCTAGTCTCCAGCCTGAACCTCTCAGGACACTATTTGTGAATGTTGTCCTTTGTTATATTGCCTGCCACTCTCAAAACCAGTTTGGCTCCGTTGTCTTGAACTTCAAGTAGTTGTACTAGATCATCCCTTCTTCAGTCTACTGAATCATCCCTTCTTTGAAGACCAAACGAGCCCTGCTCCTCAACCTCTTCTCACAAGCCATGTGCCCTGGGCCCTGGCCACCTTGGCAACTGGACTGTCTCCAGGTTCTCCACATCTGCCTTGAACTCATCCCTCATCAAAAAAGTGGATGAAGTACTGCAAGTGCGTCATCGTCAGTGCTGACTAGAGAGGGATAACAACCTCTCAATCTGCTGGACATGCTTCTTTTAATGCGGTCATTTGCCTTATTTGTGTCAGACTGCAGTGTTGGTTTATGTTAAGCTGGCATCCACTGTAATCTCAGGACTTTTTTGGCAGGGCTGCTGATCAGCCCGCTTGGTTTCCAGCCTTTGCAGATGCCTGGTGTTATTCTTCCCTGAACGCACAGCTTTGCCCTTTGGTGTGTTGAACTTCATGATGTTTGTTTGCTGAGTCCTCAAATTTATGTCCAAGTCCGTTTGGATTGAAGCTCTGCCTTTTGTCATGTCAGACACCTCTAATCTAGTATCCTAGAGGGTAATCCAGAAAATTTACAGGCGAGTTTCTGCTCTGATTTATTCTCTTGGGGAACATTTCTCTATCCATTAACTACAGAGGGAACCATGGAAGACTTATTCCCTAAACTAACGTTGGCTTTTGGGGGTCTTCCATGCAAAGAGGCAGTGTATATCGGCTTTAGCTTTCAGAAGTTAGAACAGTGGGAGATATAGACAGACCACAATTGTCTTTTCTTTTTACCCTGCTGTGCAGTGCCCAAGTTTGAATGGAACAAGAGCTTTTTTGTTTGCTATGATGTTGTTCTGCTTTATGTCTATTTCTGCCTTCCAAATATTGCGTTTCATCTTTAATGGTTATGGCACCCATTAAGCAGAGAACAGTCTTATGACTGAACTAGCTCTACAGACCGTTAGCCTCATTATGGAACCTTAACTTAATGTTCAGACTGTTGGTACATTAATAATTGTTCAGCATAAAATGTTGGCTTGTCTTCATGCCTTTTTTCCTCTATTAAGGTTCCATTATTTCTAAATAGAGTAACTTCTGGCCAGTTAACCTCTGTTGTGTTTTTCTTGTTAATCTTCCTTTTAACATCATATTAACTACAGATACTCCCAATTTTTCTCCCATTTTCATCAGACCTCCTACTTTAATATTTTAGACAATAAAATCCCAATGGATATATTTCTGTCCATATTCTTTCCTTTATTTTCATGGCTTCTCTCAAGGGATATGTCTTCTGCTATTGACCATGCAGTTATCACTTGGGTGTATTTAGCTTCTGCAGTGGTCTTCAACTT
>VYZW01003607.1:91578-105437 GCA_013401315.1 Balaeniceps rex | reverse complement strand
CTCAGCCTTAGGAAAACCCAGAAACGGTGAGGTCAGGTACCAGCCATGCAATCTTAATCTCCAGCTTCCCCCTGATGCCTGCTGCAGTCAGTGGAAACAAGCTGCAGGCAAGCCATCACATCCAGTACGTTGCACAGCTCTCTCGAGCGAGAGAAGGATTACTTGGAGCAGCTTGTGATTCTGTGATGTCAGAGACAGCAATGCTGTCCCATCTGACATCCTCATGCGTGATCAGCAGATGAGGTGCCTGAATACCAAAAGGGATTCAGTATCCTCATTTCACCCTGTGTTGTTTGGGTAGGAGGAGGCATGGAGCACCTCAGAGGCTGTCAGGCAGGAGATGTACGTGGTCTATGGGGCAAGCGAAGAGCCATCGTGCACAACAGGCTGGAAGCAAACTCAGAAGGCACTTCTGGACCTGCCATCGAAGCCTTGCAGTTAAGCAGCTACTTCTCCCCACCAGGTCTTCCCTTTTGCTCCAGGCCCAGGATAGTCAGCCAGACTTCTTTACAAGTAAGGAAACACCAATGGAACACAGGACTTTCCCTTTCCCTTAAAAAATGAGGACAGTAAGGATTGGGAGCTGTAGCTGCTGCATATTGACACAGTAGCCTAACAAATAAGTCATTTGCCTAGAAATTGGGAAAGCTGAACTCAGCATAACTGAGTATGAAATCATGTCTTTCACTCTGCAAGGGAGTCTTTCCATCAGATTACTAGAATTTTGGAACACAAGAAATTATACACTGCTTTCTGAAGCTATAATTTGAAGTAAGTAAATATCATCTAACCAACTATTAAATAGGGCTGGAGTTAAGGAGCTAGTGTGGGTAGATGGTTACTCTTCTGAAATGCTCCCTCCATCCCAGTCAAATGGATACAACAGCTACGTTTGGAAATCTCCCAGTACTGAAGCAAATGAGAGAAATAACAGGTCTAGTCTCAATGTCTGGCTCTCTTCTTCTTATCACATTCTGATTACTGTACTTTCCTAAACCATGACTTGTTACGGCATTTCTCTTTTTTCCCTCCACCTTCTTGCCTCAATATTTAGCCTTCTCCCCTCCTCCTTTCCCCCCCCGCCCCCAGGGTTCCCAGGTAAACCTCCCAGTCATGCTGAAGCCACTGGTATTTTAGAAGACATTAGACATGTCATTAGGAATTGGCAGGTGAAGTTTGCTGATATTTCTGCAAAGGTCACTAGTAAAAGTATTAAACAAGATCACTGCAAAGACAAACCCTTCTGGAGCTCCAGCAGTAACCTCTCTCCAGCCTTTCACTTTCCTTTTTAACACTGCATGTAGACAGATATTCCTCCAGAGTCAATTCCATATCCTTCTTAATGACTGCTTATCTAACCACTTCTGTTCCACTTTAGCTAGTATTTTCCTTATAATACCACATCAGATATTTTTGTTTATCTGAAGTCCAGATAAAGAGGACCTACCACATACTCTTCATCAAGATAAGGCATTTGTTAATCAAAAAGTCTATCAGGTTAGCCTGGCTTTGCAACCATCTACCCCTGCTTACTCTGTGATTTATAATAACCCACTTACCCTTTGCCTCCCCTTATGTGTAATCATCCTTTTCTTGAAATTGTACTTTAACACCTTCCACACTTTGTATGCTGAACTTGAAGGCTAGCAAATCCCACAATGATCCTAAGCATAGGTACACCATTTAATTTTATTCCACCATCTCCTGCATGCTAAACTAGTTTCACAAATCTCCCTATTCATCCTGGCTACTACTTCTCTCAACACTGGTGTCCCTTGCCTCACAGTTATGCCAGTATAACTACTTCTGGGGGCTGTGCTAAAAACTGGATCACTGAAAAACCCTGCTTCAGAAAACATCTTTATTAAAATGTTAGGGTTATTTACCCCACAGGCAATTGCCTTCTCCCTCCATGTTGCCTGTGTTCTACTCAAATCCCCTCTCCTACCCCTTCACTCTTCAGGTGCTTTTCCCCTCCACTCAAAACACATGTCTGTGCAAACCCTTCTGAGAGGTTTTTAAACTTTTCTGCTTGACATACATTGTATCTCCCCAAAAGGAAGAAAATTTTCTTCAAAAGGGGCAGACTATGATAAAATGACTACTCTCCATAGGTTGTATTTTGTGCAACTACCTGGACACAAGGCACAGGCAGTGTACAGTAGAGCCAACCAGGTCTTCAGGTTGAAGAGGAAGACAGCAATCGCTCTTTATTACTAAACACCTCACATTTGCAGTTAAACTTCTCTGATGCAGACCTACATTAGGCCTATGTTTATATTGCAAGAATAACTATTTATGCTGTTTTCAATTTTGCCACCAAGTAGTAGGCAAGTCCTACATAAGATGGGGCATCAAGTGGGTGAAGCATATACAACACAATCAAAACTGAGCTCCGATTCCTGAACACACAAAAAAATGTAATGTCACCTTTCAGTTTTAAGAAAATTTACCTTTCTGGGGGAATACACCTCAGAAGACTCAAGTGACCTCAAATTTGGGACAGTAACCCTCAAATGATCTGTGACACACACCAACTATCAGGAAAATTCAAACTGAATTTCAGAGTCCCATTTAACCACACTCAACCTTAAAAATAGAGAGACTTGTGCTTCACCATAACAAAACCAACAAGGACTACACTTTGGACATCCTTTGGTATCACAAAGCATTGGCAGCATGAGAATAAGCAGCAAATCTCCAGCATTCACTTCCATCTCAGTTTCATCTATAATACTGCCAGTAACATGCTTCAGCAGCTCACCAGATTCTACAATCAACTCTGACACAAGCTGAAGAAAAATCTGTGTTCCCCTTGTATCATCTAACTTTCACACAAAACCCATGGCTGCCTATTCTGACCATTAATTTTCTGCATGTCCAGCTGAAGACATAGACCAGCTGCTGGTCAATGGGTGAAAGTTACCAGTTCCACCAACCTAACAGCAGTTTTTGTAAGCTTTAGGGAAGACCAATCTTCTAAGGCCATACCAGGGAAGACCAGCCACTTAGGTGGTATCACCTACACCAAATTACACAGCAACCAGACAAACTGCTTGCCCAGTCAACTGCTGACTGTGTTGACTTTCCATCTGGGACACCAATCTCATCCACTCACACTTAAATCCAAAACAGGTGTCTAGAAGAAAAGGGAAGCAGTGGTACATCTTCTTCTTCGCAAACGCCACAAGACAAAAACTGGGGAGATGGGGGGGAAAAAAAACCCAGAGAGATATAGAAATAAGGATTTCTTAACCCTACATAGGGTAGGTAGGGTTATCTAGGTGCATAGCTGCAAATACTTATCCAAGCCAAAATATATAGGTCTTGAGCTACTGCACACGTACAATTACTCACATAATTTATGCAGGAAAAAATATGTTAGTTTTAATTTGAAATATACAGCATGGGAGAAGATACTCAGGCCACCAGATGTAGACACCTAATTTAACTGACTATTCTCCTTCCATAGTCAAAGACAAGAGTCCGGAGGAGAGGGCAAGTCAGAGATGTAAACTAACTGTGAGTAAGCTGAATCACCCTCTGGAAATGGCCACCTCTCCCCAGTGACAACAGGGAGACTAGAGAAATGAACTGGTTATAAATTTCAGCACCTTGGGTGATGTGTGAGTATCCTTTTAATTTACCAAATGGCATGACCTCAATTTTGGAGAATTTAGAGACAAAAAATCAGGCATTAAAATAAAATGGGTGAAGACAGGAAGAGAACAGATTTTTTAAATGCTGAAAAATTATAAATATATTTTATTATGGCTTTTGGTAATCCAGGGAGAACATCTCTATTAATAGATAGCAGCATTCAAGGGTGTTGTAAACATATTTCCCAGGATGAGGTCTGATTTATAGTCTTGGACAGAAATTATTCTTCCCGTGTCTTAGAAAAGCAGAAAAAAGCATTCACTCAGCATGGTTTCAAGTTACACAAGTACAACACAGCGGAGACTCCACTGCTTCTTGATGCCTTCTGTGTTGCCATAAGTTAGCTCAAAGATAGTTTTATTTTTTTAGAGTAATATTTTACAGGCTGTTAATCCAGAAAGTGGATTATTGCCTTCAGGTATTTTACGAAAAAAAAAAATAGAAAACAACTGAGCTATTTCATCTAGTATAGCTGTTGCTCTGCATGGGCAATCATTTATTTTTCTCCCATAATATATTAGGCTTCTCAGTACTCGGACTTCCTAAACCAGCTTCACTAACATAGTTGGCTGTAAGCCCCTCAGAGCCCATCTTGTCAATGATCTGTGAATTTAGAAGGATTTACACAAAAGATCATAATGAGCTGGGTTTGAAAAAGGCTGTAAAGGTGTGAGGTATTTATCCTGAAGCCTGGAACAGCTATGATGGAGATACGTATTGTGCCAGTTCTTGCACTCAGACAATGAGTGTTTTTTCACTTAAAAGTTATGTTACAAAAAATGGAAGCAGAGCTGTGAATTGGACAGTGCAGGACTGAGAATGCCCAAGGTCTGCCTTTATCACTGGCTTGGCCCTGCCATCTTTGCACAGTCACTTGACTGTATTTTGACTTTTTTCCTGCCTCTTGTTATGCTGAAGGTAGTTCTACTCTGACTTAAATAATAAACTATTGATTTTTTTAGATACAGAACGTAAGATTTTTTTTTTGCCATATATGCAGAGCACCATCTCCAAGTATGACACACGCTTGTTGCACTGCACCTCAGAAAACACTGCGCAGCTGAGTTAAGGTTTGCAAAGCACTTCCGAATCTCAAAAAAGAGCACAGTTGCAAAGCAAATTGTAATAAGCACAGATGTTCAAGTTTGATAGAAGCTGCAGCAACAGCACAAAGCAATAACAGGTGAAAGTTATGACTGACATTTGACCCTCAATTTGTTCATGTACTCCAAATGTCACCAATGTCTAAGACTGGTATTGGATGCGTTACAAAGAGGGGAATCACAGACCAGTGTTAGCAGAAATAGGACAGTTCTTGTGCCAGAGTATCTGCATTTCCAATCTATATGACATCTGAAGAACGCCATTTAAGGTCTGCACACCAGTTGGCAGATACAGTTGGTGCCACAGATGTAAATGGCTTGGAGGTACAGCTCCTGGAAAATATGACGGCTGCAAAGAACATCTCCCAGCTGGGAGCGCTTTGCACGGCTCCGTCCAGCTCTGCCGCCGGCACGTTCCCTCTGCGGCAGGCTGGCACACTGCTGGCACCAGAAACAGCTCTGCCCCAAGGTTTCTGACTCTCGGCTTCGGTAACACAGAGGAGACAGGCAGAGTTAACCACAAAACTGGGGTCTCTGTGTACTTAACTTGCACGCTGTAGCACATGGATACATCTGGGTTTGGACACTACAACAGTGGTTTGCTTTTAACTTGTGACGTGTAACATATGCCTGTTTGTGCTTGGAGTCTGTTCTTTGTCACACTGCATGAGAAAGGCTTTTAAACCACCGTTCGCAGGACATTTGACACGTTCAGAAATTCCCTTCTGTGTCAAAAGAATGTACTGGAGAAGTCCTCAGGATGAAGAGAAAAAGCTAAAATATATGTTGTTATATACACTAACTAGCCCGCTGGAACATGCATGTAAAACAAGGCTGGTGACATGTAAAATTAATCTTAATAAAAAAAAAAAAAGTTTTGTGGAAAAAAGTTTGAGCCATATTTGATGGGAGGCCAGAATATTGTTGCCTGAAGTAGAAAGATATTTATAGACCAAGATGTGCAAAACTGGAACATAATTTTTGCCAAGTACAAATCAAGCTAATGTGCCATTAAAAGCTGGCAGCTCATATACATTAAAAACATGATATTAGGACACAGACTGTGCTATGACAACCTAGCTGTGCAGAGACATGATAGGGATGATCCAGCATCCAGCTAGGAACTTGAACATCAACTTGCTACTTCTCCTGTGGCATATTTAGGATGAGCTGTCTGAACACTAGTATTAATCCAAATAAAGGTGTGCTTTCTTTTTGGCAAAAGACATTAACAACAGGTAAAAAAGAACAAAAAAGAATGAAGCCTTATGAAAGGTAAGGCAGCACTTCTGGAGACAGTATATATCGTTTCGTTATGATGCACAGCTCTTCCTTATGTTGGGTCTTATCTTCCTCACCCTGCGGCAACTTCATCGAAGCTGTCCAGCAGAATTTTGCTGCCTTCAGGAGAAGGAAAAAGAGGGAATAAGAAGAGCAGCTTATATTCCAGAACGATGTAATTGTAAACTAAAGTTCCACCAGAGGACATTGGAGATTATCTTTACACTGCTTGTCTCCACCTTCAGCTACAAAATCAAATATCCTTCCATGCTGCCTTCACCTCCCTCCCCTGTACTGTCTTTCTGACCCTTTTGTTAATAAATATTTTTACCATTAAAAAATCACTTGCAACTTTTCCCTCTCTTGCTCATGGGGAACCACACAGAAAACAAAGACAAAAGAAAACAAACAAGAATTAAAAAAAAACACCAACAAAGCAACAGAATGTTACTGTGTGATCACACACCTCGTGGCAAGTGACCACACCACTTGTGGCTCATGGGTCTGATAAAATGATAACCTCACAGCTGGAGTGTCCACCAGGAAACAGATCATAGGAACCCAAGGCCCTCCACAGTCTGGAGGGCTCAAACCTTCGTGGGACTTTGCTCCAACCACAGGGCCATAAGCTAGCGTGCTCTGGGTAGCTCTGCTGCCACTAGAGGAAAAGGACAAATGCAGAAGTGGCTGGTGAGGGACACAAGATGAGGGACCTCCCTGAGCAAAGTGCACTGACCAAAGCCATGTGTGCTCTAATCCCCTCCCTGCTCATCACCATGACCTGTAGGGTTGCCTTTCCAGTCTCTGGAACGACATGTGCTCCAGCCAGTGACAATGCACCCCTGACCCAACCCCAGTCTTTATTTCTTTAATTTTTCACCAGTGTGACATAAAGGGTCTGCTACCCCCATGCACACCCACCCACACATGCATGGAGCTGCCAAAAATCCCAGGCATTTAGGCTCCAAAAGACGAACACCCTGTCTCCTTTAGGGAAAGTTTCACTATCTACAAACTAATTTCTCAGAGATGTCCACTGAAAATAGTTCAGCAGTAATGAGAAAGAGAGATTTCAAGAGTACTGATTGCATGCAGAAAAACAAAACCTGTGGATTTTTGTAGGGGCTCTTCACTTTCTTGGTCCCCTTGGAAAACTCAACCCTAACTTTATCCATAAATCATGAAGGAAAACATAGCTCTAAGCCACCTCCTTGCCACACAACAGTTCATCAAAACAGGAGTGGGATGCAAACCGCCAGAGAGCACAGAGGAATTTAGGTGAGATTCCCAGACTTTGAGGACAGCCGACAAGGAGCCTGCACCTCCAGAAACAAAGACAAGCTGCACACTGAAAAGCAAACGCCTCCATCTCTGTAAGTAAGTCTCTGCTGCTGCTTTTGTTACTGTGTCTGGTCGGTACACTGTTCTCCACATTTGCTTCATCAAAACAATTATCATCTGCGGCATTTTGAAATTATTTTCCAAAGATAAAACAATCATGCCAAGGACTAGTAAAAGGTCTCCACTGTTCCATATCCACACAAATTACCTTGTATTTCAGATGATTTTATGTACATTTAATCACTACAGATTAATTAGATGGCATACAGAAACCAGCAAAACACTGAAGAGCTAACTTCAGTTTAAGTGCACATGCAGCTAACTTGTGGCTTTTTAGAACAATTTTAATTAAAAGTACTAGAAAAACCATCCAGCTGAAAATATTGGGAGCTTTGGGATGGGCTTAGCATAGCTAATTAATTGTATATTTAATCAAAGCAGCCTTTGGCTGTAATTAATAATCTATTTTCCTCTGGTAATAAATATAGTAATTCTGTGAAACAGAATATATAATTTTCAGAATGCCATATGTACAGAAGATCCATGCTGAAAGGAGATCATTGCAATTCCAACCTTCAGAGAGCAGGTTGTTTTCCTTTTAAATATGTAAGACTATTTTGAAATCAGTTTAATGTCATGTCATGACAACAATTTCTGAAAAAGATGGCCCAAAGTGCTTTGGATTCCTCCAAAAGAGGAAAAATAATCTAAAACAACAGTAGGTTTGAATAGGCCTGACTTTTCCAGTGAACCATAGAGAGAATGCAGAAATGTCCCACCGGCTCAGACCAACCACCTCCACCTCAGTAGCCTGCTTCCAGCAATGGCAATGGGAAATGCTATTAAGAGTGAGCATGTGAGGCAGCTACTTTTGGCAATCCATTCCCATGTACCCCTTCAGGAGCTCAGAGAATTTTACAGATCATCCTTAAAAATGTCAGTTGCATAGAGAACCTGAAAAAAAAAGCCTTTTTCACTTTGTTTCCAAATAGTAGAGTATAATAGTTGGCAGATTTCCAGCTCTAGCCATCCTGGCCAAATGCTGGATTTGATCCATGCAACCAGATGAAAACACTCCCGTTAATGCAGCATAAACCTTCCAGCTTTGGGAGTCACAGAAACACTCATCCATCTACTCACACGGTGAAAGCCAAGAGCTGCTACAGCATCTTTTCTACTAGAGACTTCCTTTCATTTATGTGACACAAATTCCCAGTTGTGCTGCTGTAACATGTTTTTCATGTGGTCCCGCACTGAATTATCTCCACTCCTTTACTGGGTAGATGCAAATTTACATAAAATAGCTACATTAATCTAACACAATGCATCTTCAGCTTCCAAAATATCTAATGTTCTAATATAAATAACAGCTTTGACTCGCTGCTTGCTTAGTTAGATCAGAATGCAAAGCATATTATCTGCACTGTAACAGTAAAAATACTTTCTTACCTTTTTGTTCAGTTAACACAAGAGACTCATGCACCCTCCTGATACAATTAAATTGGCAAACAGATTAGATATTGATCGGCTAGCAAACATATATTGATGAATACCAGCTTATTGGGAATTAGTGTTGAAATGGAAATGGATGCTTCATTTGTAATATATATTACATGTATAGACACACACTGCAACCTCTGGTCATTATGATTGGACTACAGTGAATTTATAGATCCTTGCTTTTCTTTAAACACACACAAGTACAGCTGATCTGCATAGATTTCATAGCATTACAGGGAAGACTGGCTGCAAGCACTTTTCCTGTAGGAAAACGTAATGTTGCTGTTCTCTTCCGTTGCCTTCTCTTCTACTTTCTGTGCCTCTATTACAGATATATTCTCTTCTTTTCATATCTAGGAATCAAAACCTCCTCTTCCTGATACTCATGCAAATACTATCTTCTTCAGCATGTTGCACAGATTTAAAGGTGCAAGTTGGCAGCGGACAGATTTTTGGAAGCCTTTCCCAAGGACCTCATTTTCACGGCCTGCTCTTTCAACAGGACACTAAAAAACCTAAGTGCTCTAGTCAAAGAATTGAAACATGGCTCTGAAGTCATCTTTGTGTCTCAGCTGTACCTTGTCCGGCAAAGGTATAGCATTTAAATGATTTTCTGTTTTTGGAATAAGTGGGAATTGTGTTTAGCTATAAAACTCTCTCATTGCCTTCCAAGAGTCACAGTTGGGCCTTTCTCCATAGCAAACAGGTTCTAATTATACTCAGCTAGTCCATCAGCCTTGTTCTTACCCATGAAAAAACATCTCTGGAACAGGATTCTGCAAACTGCTCTAATTACAAGTGAAACAGCAAAGGGGCTTACTCTGCATATTTACTCTGTAACTAGCACTCCCTAATAGCAAACCATTCTCAGTGTTCAGCCACATTCTCCTTCATTCTGTTGGATCTCACTGTTGCTAGTTGTGCTCCATTTAGCACACTTTCCATTGCCCAACGTATCATCACGATATTTCAAGGCATCCTCAAATTATATGATAGTGTATACCTTTGGAATAAAGACATAAATACCCATGTCGGTTATGTGCACCAAGAATATGCAGAAAAATGCAGAAGTCAACAATTTGTATTTGGGCTCCATCTTGACGACAGGCTTTCCTAGTATTTTCCACGCAGCGCTCTTTTTAGAAGATATCAGCCTATGTATGTCTAGCCTTACTCAGGCAGTTTGTTCCATAAACAGTAAAGAGAAGAAACTGCTTTGTAGTAAAGACATATGTTGGAGGAGAATCAATCAAACCATAAGCGTGGAATTTGAGGTATAAAACACTTCATTTCCACCTGTGAATCTTCCACAGTAAGCCACTTGCTGCCAAGGTGTAATACCTTAGGCAGCACTGATCAGAAGATAAAGGTCATAGCTTAAAGGAGTCAAAACCAGCTGTGCTGATCAACAACTGTGCATGTAAGAATAGCAATAAAGATAGATGAGGCACTATGTTCATCTACACGTGGTATCAATAACATTTCATATTCCACATCCTGAAATGGCAGAAATCTTCATATCTATAACATTTAACTATGTACATCCTCGAGCTTTGCCTTCTATTCTTCTACACAATTGCTTCCCACTGCATATTTCATGGGGAAGGAGACTGGAAAGAGGTATGCTTAATAAATGGAACCATTAAAAAGTCTGGATTGCTCTTGTTTTCACAGGCATTATCACAGCAGAAATCATTCATCTATTCTGCTCTGAGTAGATTCTCTACCTCAAGCTTAGTGAAAATAAAAGTGCATCAAAACGGTAAAAATGGCAATCTCATCTATGAGCAAAAATGATCAAAATGCTGCTTCATATGTCCTAGTGCTGATGCATACCTTCAGGATCTGCTGTAAGAAGGTACCAGAGCAACTGTACATTGAAAAAAACAAACCGAACCAAACCAAAACAGGTGGCTTTGAAAACATCAGAATATGCAATATATCTCATTTCTACTGTAAGAGATGGAGTTGGACTTGATCTCATTTCCTTTGTTTTCATTAAATGATCCAATAACAGAGCATTTCTCTGTCTCAGTGACACACAACACAGAGTTAGTCATGGTATTATTGCTACTATTATCTAAAGACATCAGAGTAAAGTACATAGAACATGATAATATATCTTGTACAAGAAAAGGTCATGCAGCGCCACAATTTGCTGATACTAAATATATGGACAGTTGTATCACCCTGCATTATAATCACATTTCTGATGTATTGCCAGGGTGCATGATAGCAAGTTTATGGTACAATGCCAATTACATGACATTGTGGGAGAACAGACAACTGTTGAACCAGCATAAAGTTAGAATGGTGCAGACAGATGATATCTGATTGGTATTAAGCATAAGCCTGCTGGTAGGAAATTAGCCAATCAACATTTTTTCAACAAAACTGGAAGATGAATTTTAACCCAATCAATGATAAGTGCCATGCTGTCACAGAACTTGCTCTCTTGTATTTATGAACTGTAGAGCTGCATTTATTGCATCACTGAATGACAGCCCAAGAGAGCTGGGGAATATACAAGGAATTTAGCCAGGCAAGCCTTTCTTCTCATCCAAAACAGACACAGCAACTTCAAATGAAATGAGGACTGCAGCAGTTGCACTGAATTAAACTGAGCTGTATTAATTATACAAAGGCTAACAAAGGGTAGTTAGCACATGTAGAACAAGAGGTGGTGTAAGCAAGGGGTAAGAACCCAGAAAGAGGGAAGAACAAGGAATCAGCAGGTTGGAACAGTGAAGGGTTACCTTAGTCAGGCATAGGTTATGGGAAAATAATATACCAAAACGTCTCTATCTAGCTCATGATTTTGGGTATGAGTAACGTTTGTCTGTCTCTGAGGCAGAACTTCCTGTTTTGCAAGTCCAGTTACACAACAGGTTTTATTTCCTTTGCAGAAGAAGTTATCACAGTAAATGTTTCTTATTGCTTGATGGCGATGGGATCCATCATTAAAATGGATTAAAAATTAAATAGTTTCTCTAAGACTCCAGAAGTAGAGTTTCTGTGAAAAAGAAATGGGGGGTGAAAAAAAAAAAAGAAATCAAATTCAATCTGTTGCCATTACAGAACAATACCAATTAAAGCTGGATTTAACTAATTCCAAAATATTATTGACTACACTGGCACAAGGTAATGTCAAACCACGTCATCAATTAAGAATAGGGAAAATAACTGCAAGACTTGAATGAAGTATACAGACATAATTAATCCTCTAATTAGGATGCTAAAATTAGTTCAGGAATTGAAGGGTGAAATGCTTTCATCTGCACTTATATATGCAAAAGAGTTTCCATCTTTTTAAGAAATGATTCATCTTTTCCATTCTGGTGTATCAATGCATTTTTTCCATCGGTGTATGTCTAGGATTGTAAACCATATGTGAAAGCCTCTTTCTGAGAAATTTCCTGTATTAGTTTAGGAATTTACCCACTCAGATAAATTGGACAACCAGACACATCACAAAGGTGCCTTGGATCTTCTGGATTTAGCACTGAACTGAGCTTCCTGAACTCATAAGGAATTTAAAGCTTTTTAAGATATGTTTGAAGGTCAAACCCTTTACAGATTTTCTACTCGGGAAGCGTTAGCTTTTTAGAAACAGCAATTATGCNGAAGGTCAAACCCTTTACAGATTTTCTACTCGGGAAGCGTTAGCTTTTTAGAAACAGCAATTACGCAAAATTCTTGCACGTGGAAGCTTGTCCCCCACACACAAACGTCCCCTACCAAAGACAGCAGCTCACTGTTGAGACTGCTGGGCGTAATCAATCTTTTGCTGCTCTTAAAAAATAAAAAAATAATGAAATATGAACNCTTTTTAGATTGCGTCACACTTGGGAAAACCATGTTAAATATTCCGAACTTCAAACCTGCCATGACAGAGCTTTAATCAAGACAAAGTAATACTCAAAATGCAGGGCACACCACACGTTAAAGAAAGATCTGCTTCCAGCCCCTGCCACCACCCATCCTGGTGGCAATGACCTGGCTGGTATATTGTATTGAATCACGTAGTACCCCATGGCTCAGTGTTGTATACCAGAAGGTTGGCTGGTGTGAACTGGTCTAGATGGTAACATTTAGATGGAAAATGGCAGGACCACAAGCTAAAATGGAGGAGAAGTATACATCACAGAAAAATGGCAAGCTACACATGAGGCGGAGTGATGGAGAGCAAGCAAAAATGAACTGCTAGCTTTGCTTCTTCAAACCAAATCCAGGAATAAATGCGTCTCAGCTCTTAACTCTCACAAGTTTCAAGCACATCTGTAGTTATTCTCTAAATTTGATAAGGCACCAGGATCAGATACAGAACATTAAAAAAGAAATCCTGTAGAGAAAGGCAAAGCTTGTTCATTCTTGTTACGGACCACTTATAAGCTCTTTATGCTGCTCACATCATTGTTAAGAGTTATTTTATTTTTTTTAAAGTTGCACAACTTTTATTGGTGAGTGAACAGCAGGATCCAGCTCCTATCTCCATAACTCTTTCATCTGCTTAGCTGACTATATTAGCCACTTTCTCTGAATGGAGAACGGGGGAAAGTTCAACAGCAGACTGACATAATAATGAGGACACAAAATACAGATTAAAAGAATACACGTCTAAATGTCTGATGAACTGATATGAGCATATAAATGCAATATATGTACAACAGCAGCCTTTGAATTAAATCACAAAGAACACTGTCTACTTGATTAGTTGTTTATTTTTTCTTTTGAGGGGACACATCAGAGCTACAGATTGATGCTTTAATAAGGAACCCAAAAACCTTTAGTGGAGATTAAAAGGGCTAGTGGTTAGATGTCATAATTCATGGATACTGACTGCACAGGACTTTGACAAGAACCATTAATTGTCACTGCGTAGCCACCTTCTGAAGTCACATACTCAATTTAGTTCTAGTTCTTACAAGATGCAGTAGGATCATTAAAGGAAGCTTGAGGCTAAGCACTGATAAT
>VYZW01003607.1:51170-88029 GCA_013401315.1 Balaeniceps rex | reverse complement strand
TTGGGAGGGGACACAGCTGGGACAACTGACACCAACTGACCAAAGGGATATCCCAGACCATATGACATCATACCATATGACATAAAGCTGGGGGAAGAAGGAGGAAGGGGGGGACATTCAGAGTGATGGTGTTTGTCTTCCCAAGTAACCGTTACGTGTGATGGAGCCCTGCTTTCCTGGAGATGGCTGAACACCTGCCTGCTGATGGGAAGCAGTGAATGTATTCTTTGTTTTGCTTTGCTTGCACATGCGGCTTTCGCTTTACTTATTAAATTGTCTTTATCTCAGCCCATGAGTTTTCTCACTTTTATCCTTCTAATTCTCTCCCCCATCCCACCGGGGGGAGTGAGCGAGCGGCTGTGTGGTGCTTAGTTGCTGGCTGGGGTTAAACTACAACACCCTTCCACATACTGATTCCAAGAATCAGAGTAACTGCAGCTGTTTCTGTTTCACACCTTTTTCATATTTCCTTTAATGCACCTTTGTGCCCTAACTCAGTCTCCTTCTCCCCAGCTAACATGCTGTCTCTTGCCCAAGGAACTCCCTCCATGACCTCTGTATCTCCAGATGTTCGATTGTAATGGATGTACTATGCAGAGTTCATTTGTTTCATATAAATAGCCTATGGGAGCACCTTCGAATGACCACACATCTTTCAGGTGTGCTATTAATATAAAATAAACTATTTTAACACATCCTTAATCTTTCTTTAATAATCCATCCTAAATAAATTATCTTGAAGCAATGCTGGACTATGATTGATGGCACTCTCTGTAACATCTCACCGTTGGCTCAGTACAAAAGAAATACCCTACTAATAATAGAAAGCTCACTCTGGATATTCAAACCGGCTTCTTGAAGAAACAACAGGATGGAAAAGAGTACTGATATTTCTGAAACTAGTTCAGCAAGTCTCGTGTTCTGTATTAAACAAGATAGATGCCTTCCTCTGCCTGCTCACAGCGCTAACAGCTCGCCCTGTGTATGCATCACCAGAGTTATCGCTAAGTGCAGCTTCACTGTACATGAAGTACTAGCACTTCCATGCAAACAGCCCTTATCAGAGCTGTATTTGCACATCTATACAAGGTGATTGTTGTAAAGGCATGGACACTTACTGGAACAGCCTGTGCCCTATGCTACTTGAATTATTGATCAATTACAAACAGATTACTAACAACTATGAATCGTTAAATCCTTATAATAAATCACATAGACAAATAAAACATGCCTAGGGTGAATAATCTTGTCTTTCTCTCTTCCTCTTTCTGAATTCACTACCAGAAGCATGGCACTAACTTACTTATAGTAACGCTACCTTCTAAAACCAAAAGGGCAGTATACTCAAAGAGTTTGTGGTCTTTTGAAGTAAAAAGAGCACCTCCTCATGCTTTATCATCTCAGCTGCCAAAATAGAGACTGCTAATAAGTTTACCCTCCAAAATACATCTCTGAAGAAGTTTATCATAAAAAATTTGCAACTATGGTACCGGATTGCCTTTTTGTTCCTTTTGAAGCATTTCACTGAGGCAACTTTGATAAACACAGAATCCTTGAAAAATGCAGTGATGTTATCTAGTAACACACATCACAGTGCCCTAATTCAGCAAAGACGAGTGAATAATAAAAAGAAATAAATTTTATTGATCACGTAAGGTAGATCACACAGTACCTGAGAAACTATAGCTTTGCTAAACTATATTTTGACATTAATCTGCTTCTGATTTCACAGGGACTTCCTACATTTCATTGTAGTTTATTTAGCAAACAGACTCCTAATTCCTTCCCCAGAAGGAAAACACTTGGATTCTGGTTCAAAGGCTCCCAATTCCTTAAAGAAATGGAAAATGCAGAGTTTAAAAGTGACTCCAGATCCTAAATAGTTTGCTGGATCTACGTCATATACCTCATGCCATAGGGCATTACTTCTCCATGTATTAGAAAAGAGTTTTCTTTGCCTGCTGCTTTACTTTGCTATACTAAAGAGTAAGCTAACTTTTAACCACCAAATAAACCACCAAATTTAGGGTTAGACCTAGATGGTCCCTAAGGTTTTTACCAAAACTGTCATCCATATATAGAAAAGGGAATGAGTGGGACATCAAACAAAAAGGCTAATTCCCCAGGCTATGTAGCTGGCTTTCTAATTTCCAGTTATAAAGACAAATCTCTAACCTGGTTGACTAGGAGTAAGTTGATGAGTACCTGAAATAGAAATTTTGGCATGAACTCATAAGGACTAGTCACTCTTATTCCCTCCCAAATCACATCAGGTTTCAGTCTGTGACGACCAGCATTAACCAAATCTAGCAGAAGTCACAAATCTCTTATTTCTCTAGGGCACAATGTTGATTGCTTGGAAACTCATCACAGTATTTCCATTTGCATTTTACTGTTTATTTTATTTTCTCCAGAGCATAACCCAGGCTCAGTGTGCTTCACATTCTTTCAACTCACAGACCAGCCTCTTCAATGCAAGTCACCCTTCTCTTTATTCTACTTTACCTCTGAGTCTTCAAATAAGTGCCAGTGTGGATCCCACTACAGAGATGGAGTCCTTATTGTTGCATGTATTGTTGTGGAGGCTTCTACAGTTTACAGCAGAACAGCAGTCCCTACACACCTCTGCCACAGAAATTGCTCTGATTTCGTGGTCTTCCTAGATGCTTTAGGGCTTTGTCCTTAAAGAAGTAACATCATTCCTCCAGGATTTTCAAGCATTTTTAAACTCAGAATAAATATGTATGCTGTAGACCCAGTAAAGACATAGGGAAGTGTGAATGTTTCACTACTTGTTCTGCTAGTGCATGTGCAAGAGCCAGACTCACTGGTGTCAGAGCTGTCAATACTGGGACTGCCAGTGCCAAGAAAAGACCACACCAAGGCTGCTGGGAATATCAAAATACAAGAAGGCTTGAAATCAAGCCTTCACCAGAACAAGCAAAACTATAACAGCAGTCTTCCCCAGCACTGAGGCGGACATCCTCTCTGCTGATAAAGTCCTCCTTGCCTGATCTTTGAAGGGTTTTGAGGAAGCACTGGGTAGTACTAATTTATCTTGCCTTATCTTAGTCATGATCATCACTTCTATATCCAAGTTGATCTGTATGGGCTGGTTAAGTAGAGTCAGCTTGAGCTAAGCAGCCCTTTTGGCTCTTGAAAGGCAATGATTTGTACAGTGGAGCATCCAGTAGGCAGGAGCAGACCAGTCTGCTAAGAGCAGGATGACTGGGAGGTCTTCCAACAAGGCATGTGGCTGGGCAGGCAGGCAGGGGCTCAGTGAAGAGATCCCTACCAAAAACTCTGAAATGGGTTAAAGGAGGAATGAAGCATGCTTCTCTCTTGATGCTACAGATAGTAAGATAACAGTGGGCGGCTACAACCACCTTGTTTTTCATGCTATTCTCAGGGAATGCAGCAAAACTTAAGTGCTTGCATTGCCACTCTGACACTACTGCCCAAAAGTATCTGCTTTCTCGTACAGACACAGGGACATGTGCCTGTGCAGGTAGATTTCCACTGACGTTCAGAAAGAAACACAGATTAGCATTATTAATTATATTATCATGTTAACAGCTATAAAATGTGCTGGATTTATCAGGAAACTGCTGTTCTGTCTTCATATGAACGCATAACCAACAGTCTATGCCTAGAAGAGCTTGCATATTAGTATATAAACAAAAAAAAACCCAGAAAAAAATAAACCAAAAGGAGGAACACAGATTGACAATAAGACTGTGAAATCTGCTTAATCAGCGTATTATTTATGTCATCATCTCATTCTGTAACTTACTACTGATGTTAAATCATATCTCTGGTTTTGAGACTATAATTAGTGTACCTTTAAGGAGTTACAGAAATAAGTGCAACTTCAAGGATGCAACAAAAGGCAAAAAAGCTTCTAAACACTGGAGCAAACTGAACCTTTTTTTTAAACACATGCTCCTGACTCTTCAACTAATGGAAAACAAACAAAAATGAAAACACTGAGCATCTTTAAAGATGTCACCACTTTATTCTCATCACACTGAAAGTCTGGCAAGCTGAGTCAAACACACTTCAGTAATCCGCAAACAGATTCCTTTAGTTACATTTCAGTAAACCCCAAGTGGATTCCTTTAGTTACTTGAAAAAAAAAGGAAACATTTTATCATAATATATTGCTTTTTAAGAATAAGAACAATTTCAACTTTAGGATTGCTAGTTAGTCTCAAAATAACATCAATTATACTGAAAATTCTATTTACACACAAGAAATAGGAGGTTTTATCACTCAAAATTAGTGGCTGCTGCTAAGATTTCCGAAAGCTACGCAAGACATCAGGGAGCCCCCAGAAAGCTGTTTTAACCAAACTGAGCTGAAGTAATTTGTAACTTCAGTGCTTTGTTCTATGCCCAGAAGCCTGAAACTCAGACCCATCTCACAAGACAGGTTCCAGCACTGTGAGAAGGCTAAGGGAGACCTTACTGATGCCATCGACAGTCTCGCGGGGACGTACACAGAGGACAGAGCCAGGCTCTTCCCAGCAATGCTCAGCAGCAGGATGGGAGCCAGTGGATGTGAGTCAAAATGAGGGAAATCCCAGTCAGACATCAGGAAAAATGCTTTGCTGTGATGGTGGTGAGTCACTGGGATGGGTTCCTCAGGGAGGCTGTGCAGTCTCCATCCTTGGAGAAGGCCCTGAGCAACCTGCACAAAACTGGCCCTGCTCTGGGAGGGGGCCGGACCCAATGGCCTCCAGCTGCCCCCTCCAACCTAAATAGTCTATGACTCTGTTCACAGCATGTCACACCGGTGAAGAGAAATGAAGAGAAATAAACAACTTACCAGCCAGCTGGGCATTTTAAGGAAAATAAAAGGGCCCTTACCTGAAAAACATAACAGAAAGCAAAACCTTAATAATTCATCAAAATCACCAGGGTAATGAATTGTAGTAACTCCTGGCACATAAATAACATACACGATTACGCATTCATGACATTGTAAACATTTCCCTCAATATGCTCATACTCTGTAAAAGATAAGATATAGCTATGCTGGCACGCATACCAGGGGTCTCTCCATGTCTGCACCTCCCGTGGCTTATGCCCACAGCACAGAGAAAATAAGTTTCTCATCTGTAGGCTCTGTGACCTGAACATTTTTATACTCACTTCCTTACTATTTCAATTTCATCAGACATGTGCCAACATTTCTTGTAGACAATTTCACCTTCAGTCCCTGCTGAGGATCTGTCCACTAATGACCATAATGAAACATGCTTTGTGTGAGAGCCTGTTCATTTATTTTCATTCCCGTGAGTGCCTTCAGAGACCACTGTTGCAATCACGGCTACTTACTATTTAATTCCCAGCCAAATTTATGGCCAAATTGAAAAATGGATGCAGGCTGCCTGATGCAAGATGCTTTTGTCTGAAGTGTCCTCATGGAATCATTATACTTGCATTAATCTTTAATCTGCAATTAAACAATCAGTTCTATGTAAAAGATAGCTGCAAACAGATCTCCTGAATGTGTACTAGACAATATATCTTAATGGGCGTATGCGTGCCGTGGAGGGTCTGGGGGAAGAAAAGTCAGCAATTAGGACAGCATCCATCACTGGGCCCCAGGTCAGCAAAAGGTTAGGGGAGAACCAAACCTCCCCGAGGTGCTGAGCATCCATCCGCTACCTGCCCTGCTCTAGGGCTGTGCCTGCAGTGGTGGGGAACATGGAGAGAAAAGCCAGGTCGGGGTGGGAAGGGAGATACAATGGATTAAGGCATGGCTTCGCTGATAAATCTGTCTTGGCAGAAAATGCAACCTACTTTGAATCTGTTTCTTTCCAATTAAGAGCCCTGCTTCCAGCTCCGGCAGATGCTTAATTGGAGACTGAGGCTGCCAGGCAGGCACCAGCGCCACGATCATTAACAGGTAGTTTGAAGCCATTAAGGTGCTCCTGCTTGTCAATTCCCCTCTCATATACCACTGACATAAAC
This sequence comes from Balaeniceps rex, assembly GCA_013401315.1. NCBI lineage: Eukaryota > Metazoa > Chordata > Aves > Pelecaniformes > Balaenicipitidae > Balaeniceps > Balaeniceps rex. Next base: position 82,050 of record VYZW01003607.1, on the reverse strand, counting down.
AAATGCATCTTCTTCCTCATGGCAGCCAGCTCACCTCGTAGGGAGAGGTGCACACGTGTGTACTGCAAACTCGCCTTTGGTTCCTGGGACTGTGAAGTTATTAAATTAGCACCCAAGGCATCTGATTCAGCGGGGAATACAAAGGGCCTTCCTGCCTGGTGTCAGTGTAATATTAGAGTGGTACCAAATGGCTTCAACAATAGGTAAGCAGAAGGGCATCTGTTTCAGATTTGACTAAAATTGCATAATTAGATCTTGATAAGAGATCCGTCTGCTCACGTGTGCTTTTATCAAATGCTCTTGCCTGATCCAAATAAGGAACCAGCTCTCAGACCTCAATGGACATCATTTTGGATGCAAACGTGGGTGCTACCTTAAGAAACTCTACACCTGTGCAGAGCCTTCTGTGTGAATAGATGACTGCACCAATACACCAGGTTTTTAATTACAAACATAGAGAAACAAAACTACGATGATACTCATGAACCCTGCCTTATTACAAGGTGTTTCTCCCTTGCAAGTTTTAGTCTTAATTCACTCACTGGTTTAGCAAAAAAACCAAAGTCACTGGATTCACGTCAAGCAGTGAGATTCATTTTGTTCTCTCTTACAAGGGTATCCTGACAAAAATTCACAACTGGCCCATTTAATGATGTAAAGAATTCACTACCGTGTACCATTTGCGGCTTACAAATCAGCCGATCTTGACAAATATACACTAATTAAGGGCAAGGAAGTAAAAGGCATTTATTGATTGCAAGGTCTGAAGCACCAGAAAACTGATTAAATATATGTTGTTAAGGAGTTAATAAATGATTTAACTCTGCTATGCCATGCTGTATGTACACCCAGGGCTATGGTAGCTAAATGGCAATTCAATGACATAGTCTTCCATTATTTCCAGTAGGCTAATAAGACAAGCAATTAGACTGTTGTCTTCCCTTCAAACCATAGCATTAACATACTCACTTGTGCAAAGGAATAAATGATACCCAGCAGGTGGGGACAAAACTACCATATATAAAATATTTTGCAAAAAGAAGACCCATTCGTTTAAAACTGTTGCAAGAGAAGTCTCAGTCAGCTGCTACATAAAAATAGTATTTTACAGCTGCAGAGTGATCACAGAAACTTCATAGCTATGGTCCACCAGCAGGGAGAAGAGTCCTACTTAAATGTGAGACCTTTTTAATGGATTCTATTCCTAAGGTAATACAGACCACCAATGGACTACGACGGCTGTAAAATGATTAACTGAGATACCTGTTTTCTGACAAACCAACTCTTTAACAACATGCTGCTCATGGTTCAATGAGTAGGATCATCCTGACACAGAAAACCTAGGGCCAGATGCCCTCAGCCAAGTTTCAGATGGGAAACGCATGGAGTTGTCTTCTGTAAGGTCATGTAGATGCTAATGTGTTTGCTCCCTGCCCCAGACAGCGTGTGGGTGCTCCTGGGTGAGCGGGGAGGAAGGCAACTGAAGCACACTGCACCCGCACATGCAGGGCAGGGCAGCGGTCCCTGCCCGAGGAGCTTGCTGCCACATCTGGCTGCAGCTGGACATGGGATGGGATTGTCCGGGGCTCGGTCACCCCCCTGCCTACCACTGGCTCTAGGGCATGAGAAGTTTGGTCAGAATAAAGCCACAGTCCTCAAGTTCCGCCCTCCCAGAAGAATTTGCTGCTCAGGCTGAATAAGCATAATCATATAAATGAAACCATATATTTACTACTTTGCGATTCGCTTTCTACCTCCAAGTGATGCTATACTGCACTTTTCCTCATCACGCTTCTACGCTGCTTTACAGAATACCAAATGAAGATACAGCTTTCACTAAAATTTAAAAAACTGTCAATTTTTTCCTTTGCTCCTATAATATATGCAATTGCAGAAAGGCGTCAGAGAACGGAGGGATGTTTTGCAAGTTCCATATGAAGGAAAAATCATCATCTCTCCTCTTCTTTTTCTCCTTCCTCACACATACACATGAGCACAGCACACACACATGCAATGTAAAATCATTGAAAAGTAGGCCTAGACAGACCTCAGATGATCACCTAATCCACCCCTGTCTCAAGGATTTACCTGAGAGGAGTTTATTTAATCTCTTCTCAAAACCTGCTACTAACGGATGCCTACTAGCAACTCCAAGCCATCCTTCTTACTCTTGTAAGGTTTTTCTTGGACTCAAACCCAAACCTATATTGTTACAGTTTAAGCACGTTATTTATTGTCTCACCCTTCACAGCCATAAATAAGAGTACCTCTGTATGTACCTTTAAAAAGCAGACCTCTCCCGTCCCTAAGGATAACAAACCTCTTGAGCTTCACTTTCATGCCAACCCTTAGGTGTGACTTCAGCCCTATAATTCTCAGTTACTTGCATATTCTCTCTTTCTCCCTCCCCTGTTTCCCCCCTCACATAAATTATGAAGCTTTACACACTGAGCCATGCTGCACATCTTTAGCAATAACGGGCTTGCTCCAAGAGTACTTGACTATTTTGACAATGCCAAATTTAAAGCAGAGCATGTGCTGCTTTGCATCTGTCAGTCACACAGCACTCTCGTCCAAAGCCTATCAATAAGCACGAAGTGACGGGTGGTCATCTGAACAACGCTTTGTGCTTCCATATTCAGCTCAGCAGTCTACACAATTTTAACCAGGGAGCTGCAAGGACAAGGAGAAAAAAGATTTTTTCCAATCAGGTTAAAATGTTTCAAGTGGCCCATTTTCGCTTTCTTTACACTTCTGAAAGATGACTAGGAGTCAATGTGAGAGATTAAGCTCTGTTGGCGGCGTAGTGTATTCATAATATATTAATGAGCAAGAATGCCTCAATTTTGGTTTGACACTGGCAATAGACTAAACTACAAAAGGACATTCACACAGAGGTGAGAATGAAAACTGAAGGTAGTGACAATGGATTAGCCTCCAGTAGCAGAGGACCTTGGAAAACTGTAAGAATGATGTTTTATTCGCAAAAATACTGTAAACCAGTTATCGGTCAACAACTCTCCAAAATGAAAAACTGCCTCTATGCACTTAGCATTTTAAGGTCTAAGACAATCCCAGTAAAGCCAGCAGTAAGTTACAGAAATGGAAAGAAAGAGGTGACGTGCTGTTCAGATATAATCTCACAGCTTTGTTAGTTCTTATAGTTATATTCACATTCTATGACAGCAGGAGGTCCTGTCAGGAACCACAGCCCCCTTGCACCGAACCAGTGTACAACCAAAATTTCCTCCCCAGCCAGCTTACCAGGAGGTTAAACCTCTTCAGATAAACAAGTTGATCCTATCTAACCATTAATTCTAGATAAATAAATACTTTTTCCTCTGTGAGGGCAAATTTTCTACCTCTGAACACACTTCCAGAAATCATGCATGGTTGTATTTATTTAACTGGAAATAAATCTACACACACTATGGGCTTTTAAAGGCAGAAAGCATACAACATGTCACAGCTCACATGAATAATGATAACCGGAAGTCAGGCTCCTCAGAGTCCAGCCAATAACCCTCTGACACCACTATGGATTGGAAAGTCAGTATCTCAGCAGGGAAAATGTTTTGTCAATTAAGAAGTTCCTTTTATTACTTCTGGAAACAGAAATTATGAAGTCAGGTTTTTAACTGAAATGCTTCCTACTAATGAATGAACTTTTTGCTGAACTATGTCAAAGCCGAAAGGTTTCTTAAAGGATTGGGACAGCTCAGATTTTTCTGGTTGCTTTGTTAGTATTTCCTTACTGTGCTCCCAGTTGGGATTGGGAGACTCACTGGAATGAAAGTATATGCAAGATGCACTTGCAAAAATCTGAAGACATAACAGTATTACAAAACACTGGCTTAAAGCGTATTCTGTTTTCTTACAGAGGCTTCCAATTTCCTTTACAAGATACTGAAATTCTACAGCAATTATCTCCTTTAAGTATTTCTGTAGGCTGATCAAATACCTACCAAACTTGAAAACTGATTTAGCTTGGATTTGGACCATATCTTACACACATTAACTGAACATCCAAAACATAATCTACATGCTCACTGACAAAAAAAAACCCAAAACAAAAAAAGAAACCCCAAAACCCCCTTGCTCTTCTGTATCTTTACTTCACAGCTGCAAGTGAAGCAGAGAAAATTATTAACTAACTTTTATAGCAGCAATAACAAAACATGATCAAACAACAGTAAAACCTGAATCAGAAAATGATTATGTTGATTCCCAAATCAGCGAAGGATTGCTGTAGGTTGCCCACACAGTGATGGAGCCCTTGCTAACACAAACTTTGGCCATTTCATCAGGCTGTGCAAACACGATCCTGTCTTACATGCTGCTGGGAATTGTCCACGATTGCTGACTTTCTTAGGAATGACAACCCCAAACTTCTTAGGTCTGAGACTCTTAATTCTTTTTAGCTCTATTCAAGTGTGGTTCTCCTGTCTCAACTTCTATTGACTGCCAGTCTTCACAGGCAACCTCTCTTCCCACACCTCTCAAGTGGATGGACCACCAGGCAGGGACTGGGGGAGCAAAGTCCCTCCCACTGTAAGAGAAGATCAGGTTCGTGCCCACCTGAGGAACCTGAACATACGTAAGTCTATGGGACCTGACAAGATGCATCCCAGAGTCCTGAGGGAACTGGTTGATGTAGTTGCCAAGCCACTCTCCATAATATTTGAAAAGTCATGGCAGTCAGGTGAAGTCCCTGGCGACTGGAAAAAGGGAAACATTGCACCTATTTTTAAAGAGTAAAAGGGACAACCTTGGGAATTACCGATCTGTCAGCCTCACCTCTGTGCCTGGGAAGATCATGGAACAGATCCTCCTAGAAGCTATGCTAAGGCACATGGAGGACAGGGAGATGATTCCAGACAGCCAGCATGGCTTCACCAAGGGCAAGTCCTGCCTGACCAACCTAGTGGCCTTCTATGATGGAGCGACTACACCAGTGGACAAAGGAAGAGCTATGGCTGTCGTCTAGCTGGACTTCTGTAAGGCCTTTGACATGATCCCCCACAACATCCTTCTCTCTAAATTGGAGAGATACAGGTTTGATGGGTGGACTGTTCGGTGGATAAGGAATTGGCTGGATGGTCGCATCCAGAGGGTAGTGGTCAACAGCTCAATGTCTGCGTGGAGATCAGTGACGAGTGGTGTCCCTCAGGGGTCCACACTGGGACCAGTACTGTTTAATATATTCATCAGTGACATAGACAGTGGGATTAAGTGCACCCTCAGCAAGTTTGCAGACAACGCCAAGCTGAGTGGTGCGGTTGACATGCCTGAGGGACGGGATGCCATCCAGAGGGACCTGGACAAGCTTGAGAAGTGGGCCCATGTGAACCTCAAGAGATTCAACAAGGCCAAGTGCAAGGTCCTGCACTTGCATCGGGGCAACCCCCACTATCAATACAGGTTGGGGGATGAAGGGACTGAGAACAGCCCTGCAGAGAAGGACTTGGGAGGTACTGGTGGAGGAAAAGCTGGACATGAGTCGGCAATGTGCGCTTGCAGTCCAGAAGGCCAACTGTATCCTAGGCTGCATCAAAAGAAGCGTGGCCAGCAGGTCGAGGGAGGCGATTCTGCCCCTCTACTCTGCTCTGGTGAGACCTCACCTAGAGTACTGCGTCCATCTCTGGAGGCCTCAGTACAGGAAAAACATGGATGGGGTCCAGAGGAGGGCCAGAAAGATGATCAGAGGGATGGAATACCTCTCCTATGGAGAAAGGCTGAGAGAGTTGGGGTTGTTCAGCCTGGAGAAGAGAAGGCTCCGGAGAGACCTTATTGCAGCCTTTCAGTACTTAAAGGGGGCTTAATAAGAGAGATGGGGACAGACTTTTTAGTAGAGCCTCTTGCGATAGGACAAGGAGTAATGGTTTTAAACTAAAGGAGGGTAGATTCAGACTAGATATAAGGAAGAAATTTTTTACGATGAGGGTGGTGAAACACTGGAACAGGTTGCCAAGAGAGGTGGTAGATGCCCCATCCCTGGAAACATTCAAGGTCAGATTGGATGGGGCTCTGAGCAACCTGATCTAGTGGAAGATGTCCCTGCTCATTGCAGGGGGATTGGACTAGATGACCTTTAAAAGCCCCTTCCAACCCAAGCTATTCTATGATTCTATGACTTACTTTGTAATTTCTCAGAAATATTTCAGCAAGGAAGTACCCAAAACAGAAGAAGAGATTAAAGCCCTCCTATAAGAGTTTCATAGGTGCTTTGCTAATATTTACCACCTTTCCACCTTCTAATACTTAGTACATGCATTTTCTATATTGCCACTAGCTGTTATCGGCTAGTGGAAATACAGACCATATAAACATATATGAACCACAGACACATAAAAAGTGCAATACGCATGAGTTCAGGCCACTTAATGTCCAAGGAGAAATGTCCAGAGAAACAAACACTAGAAAGGAAAAAGGACACCAAGGAAGGCAAAGGTTATTTATTAAATCAGGGGTGTTCTTGGATTCTATGTCTGAGAATGTAGACCATGCATTGTAAACAGATGCAAATTCTGCAACTAACATTCAGATATATTACACAAGTCCCGTATGTCCTGTGGGTTTTTGCATTGCAAAAGCAGATGATATAGGTCAGGGATCTGATGGTAGATCATAACTTTAGTTGAAGCTGAAGCCTGTAGTTGTCTCTGGGTCACGGATTTTTATATTCTTTGCTTGTGCTAGGCTAAAGATTGAAATATGCTTTACCTGTGTGATCTCTCTGTCATTAAAAGTAATGGATTTTTTTTTCCTGGGGAATGAGGTATGAAGAACAGAACATAACACAAAATGCATCCGTTTATATTTCACTGGAAAACATTGTGAATGAAAGTGAAAACAAAACAAAACAAAAGACACAAGGAAATCTCTGACTGGTGCTAACGTTTTATACTGTGTCTTCAAGAAAGTCACAAAAAGTACTCTGCTGATGTGTAGACACTGCACCTACAGGTATTACCTACGCATAGAAGCTATCACTGATTACCATGCATTTTCTCTGGCATTTGTATGAAAAAAGCTAGTCACAAAATGCCACCAAGAAGGCATGATATATACCGTGATGTTGGTTCTGTCTTGTATTTTTTCTTTACTTGTATACACTCTCCAAAACTCAAAGAAACCTATTTTAGTAATCCTGCCATAACTTCCCTAAACCAAGCAAAAGTGAGGGATGCTTGGCTCGCTGTTCTCTAGACTTCATTTTCTTCTGCAAAATTTGAAATTTCCTAACAACCTCTCCCCTCCATGCAGTCTACTGTTACCCTTAGATGTCATTGAAATGATACTAATAATATTTGCAGCTGGGTATGACACTCAGCCACCAGGAGCAAAGCTATCTGGTACTGTAATGCAAATGACTGCATTCATCAAATGAGCTTTGTTAGTTATTCATTGTGTTCCTTATCGTTCCTTCCCCAAACCCCAGTGCCTCTGCAGTGCGCACAGAGGTGTGTCCATAGCAGCATCCCCGCTGTAAAACCCACCCTTATCAGGCAGAGCAGGGTGCTGCAGGAGTGACCTGCCAAGTCACCGCGTCCCCTCTCCTCTCCCTCACCCTTTTGTGCCCAGTGTCGCTCTTTGTCCTCATCCATGGGATCTGTCTCCCCCTGCTCTGCTCACCACACCAGACCCTCTCCCACAGCTGGAAGAATGATTTGCAATGAAATGGACTCTTGAGAGATCTGTAATTCCCTCCTTCTTCTACGCCATCTCCTCATTTTCCTCTGAAATCGACTGCTCCAACCAACCTTCTGCAGGGTCGGTGTCCTGGTTTTGGCTGGGATAGAGTTAATTTCCTTCCTAGTAGCTGGCATAGTGCTGTGTTTTGGATTTAGTAGGAGAAGAATGCTGATAACACACTGATGTTTTAGTTGTTGCTAAGTAGTGCTTACACCAGTCAAGGACTTTCTTTTTCAGCTTCCCATGCTCTGCCAGGAGCACAAGAAGCTGGGAGGGGGCACAGCCAGGACAGCTGACGCAAACTGACCAAAGGGCTATTCCATACCATATGACATCATGCTCAGTATATAAACTGGAGGGAGTTGGCTGGGGGGCAGCGATCGCTGCTCGGGGACTGGCTGGGTGTCGGTCGGCGGGTGGTGAGCGGTTGCATCACTTGTTTTCTTTTCCCTGGGTTTTGTTTGTCTCTCTTGTTCTGCTTTTCATTGCAATTATTATTATTATTATTACTATTATTATTATTATATTTCAATTATTAAACTATTCTTATCTCAATCTGCGAGTTTTCTTACTCTTGCCCTTCTGATTCTCTCCCCCATCCCACCGGCGGGGGGCGGGGGGGTGGAAGTGAGCGAGCAGCTGTGTGGTGCTTGGTTGCCTACTGGGGCTAAACCACGACAGTCGGGCTTTTAAAATCAACTACTGCAACAAAACAGGCCAAGCCATCGTGCATATCTCGCAGCAGGCCTGCACAGACAGAAAACGGTATTGACAAGTTTGGAAAGGGACAGATGCTGACTCTGATGCAGGCAGGCACTCAGACCTTTTTTTTTTCATTAAATCTTTCACTGCTTAACACAGTTCAACATATCATTCTGTACCTCTGGAGAAAAGCTTTTGGGGGCTGGAGCCAGAGATTAATCCCTGTGTAATTTCTACTGCTGCTGGCGGTACTAACTGCCAAGGGATTTTGGGGAGAGATAATGGCACTGTTAGCTTGTAAACTAGGTGTAAAAATGGTCTTAATAAAACCGGGATGGTTGAGGCCCCATCAATAACCGCCACACACCAATTTTATTGGATGTAATAGATGCAATCCATTTGATGTGATACAGGAGGCTCATCCCAATATGGCAATTAATACAGGTTGGGGACCTACTCAAAAAATTGTCTACCACAATGGCGAAGCATCCAGGACAATCCAGTCAGTTTAACCTCTAAAGCAAATGTAAAGATGTAAAAAGAGCTTTAGTAAGAGGACTGGTCTGGGTCTTTCTTCAGTGAAAATGCAATTAAACAGGGTATAAAAACTGTGTATAATTAAACCAGTTTGGAATGATTCTGTCAGATATTCCATAATTAATGTTTGTATAAGAACAGATTTTCTGTTTTGCAAGAATCAGCAGATAATCAGCAGCTGATTGTTAAACTGCAAATATGCTGATCCAAGCATAATCATTTTTACACATGTTCCTACCCTTCTACGAAAACATAAGCAAGAGACATTTCCTCTACCAGAAGAACTGTTGTAACATCATGAGGCATAATCTTCAAATAACCCCAATTGTATTTTTTTCTGTTTATCTTCAGCAGAGTTGTTATTCTTTATTTTGGGGAGAAAAAAAAGAAAAAAAAAAAGGGTTGAATAGGGTGGAAGCCCAAATTTCAGGTTCTTGGCACCCTATGTGACCTTGAGCAGAGATTTTTTTTTTTTATACCTTCGTTTCCGGTACTTCCTTGTCTCAGATCAAGATTATTCTATTAGACTGATAGGTACTTTGATACCATGGTTAGGGTAAGAGACCTAGAGTAGTACTATTACACACCCTGTGTGTACCTATGAATACTTTATGAACCAAGTACAAGGTTCCTGTAAATCCTTTTTGAAAAAAGGAGAGTAAGTAAAGATTTGCGAAAGTCAAAGGCTAAAAGAGGAATGGAATACGCATCAGTGTGACAAAAAAAATAGCAGATATTTAACACCATGAAACAAATTGAGGATTCAGGAGCGTGAGCAGTCATCTGATCTCTCCAATTTTCATGAGACCCCTCACCCTCCTGAATCCTCAATTTGTTTTGCACTAATGGAGCAATAGTGCTCATCAATGGGTAATCAAAATTATTAACATATTGATGGTTTATACTGACTTCTATTAAATTTACCTGTGAATTTTCTGTATTTCAAGTGAAGATTTTAGAAATACAATAGGTCAGAAATAATGAGCTAGATTGTGGGGTTTCTTATGCATCATCAGAATGAGGCCTTGAAATGGTAACAGCAAAAAGAAATTTCTCCTTGCATATGAGAATTTCCAGCCCACTCTGTTGCTTATTTCCTTAAACCTCACTGCTCATCCCATCCCGTGAAAGTGGTTGGACTGATGAGCAAGCCATGAGACTTGCACGGCCAAGATGCCCTGAAGAATTCTGCTACATCAGAAGAAAAATTTTGATGCAGCTCTTCATCTCTCCCATTCTTCACAGGATTAAACAGTCAATAGGAATAAGTAAACAGTTTCCAAAAGCTGCTCCTAGACTTTGATCCTCTGCTGCACCTAGACTCCTCACCTCACCTCTGTGCCTGGGAAGATCATGGAACAGATCCTCCTAGAAGCTATGCTAAGGCACATGGAGGACAGGGAGATGATTCCAGACAGCCAGCATGGCTTCACCAAGGGCAAGTCCTGCCTGACCAACCTAGTGGCCTTCTATGATGGAGCGACTACACCAGTGGACAAAGGAAGAGCTATGGCTGTCGTCTAGCTGGACTTCTGTAAGGCCTTTGACATGATCCCCCACAACATCCTTCTCTCTAAATTGGAGAGATACAGGTTTGATGGGTGGACTGTTCGGTGGATAAGGAATTGGCTGGATGGTCGCATCCAGAGGGTAGTGGTCAACAGCTCAATGTCTGCGTGGAGATCAGTGACGAGTGGTGTCCCTCAGGGGTCCACACTGGGACCAGTACTGTTTAATATATTCATCAGTGACATAGACAGTGGGATTAAGTGCACCCTCAGCAAGTTTGCAGACAACGCCAAGCTGAGTGGTGCGGTTGACATGCCTGAGGGACGGGATGCCATCCAGAGGGACCTGGACAAGCTTGAGAAGTGGGCCCATGTGAACCTCAAGAGATTCAACAAGGCCAAGTGCAAGGTCCTGCACTTGCATCGGGGCAACCCCCACTATCAATAACAGGTTGGGGGATGAAGGGACTGAGAACAGCCCTGCAGAGAAGGACTTGGGAGGTACTGGTGGAGGAAAAGCTGGACATGAGTCGGCAACGTGCGCTTGCAGTCCAGAAGGCCAACTGTATCCTAGGCTGCATCAAAAGAAGCGTGGCCAGCAGGTCAAGGGAGATGTTTCTGCCCCTCTACTCTGCTCTGGTGAGACCTCACCTGGAGTACTGCATCCATCTCTGGAGCCCTCAGTACAGGAAAGACATGGACCTGTTGGATGAGGTCCAGAGGAGGGCCACAAAAAGGATGTATTTGTTTTGTGTGGCAAGGTTTTGGTGGCAGGGGGGCTGCACGGGTGGCTTCTGTAACAAGCTGCTAGAAGCTTCCCCTATGTCCGACAGAGCCAATGCCAGCTTGCTCCAAGAGGGACCCGCCACTGGCCAAGGCCAAGGCCATCAGCGATGGTGGTAGTGCCTCTGTAATAACGTATTTAAGAAGGGGGAAAAGAAACCTGAACTATTGCAGCTGAAGAGAGGAGTGAGAATATGTGAGAGAAACAACCCTGCAGACACCAAGGTCAGGGAAGAAGGAAGGGAAGGGGATGAGGTGCTCCAGGCACCAGAGCAGAGATTCCCTTGCAGTGTGTGATGAAGACCATGGTGAGGCAGGCTGTCCCCCTGCAACCCCTGGAGGTTAACAGTGGAGCAGATATCCACCTGCAGCCTGTGGAGGACCCCACGCCAGAGCAGGTGGATGCACTCAAAGGAGGCTTTGACCTCGTGGGGACCCACACTGGAGCAGGCTCCTGGCAGGACCTGTGGCCCTGTGGAGAGAGGAGCCCACGCTAGAGCAGGTGCGCTGGCAGGACTTGTGACCCTGTGGGGGACCCACACTGGAGCAGTCTGCTCCTGAAGGACTGCACCCTGTGGAAGGGACAGTTCGTGAAGAACTGTAACCTGTGGGAAGGACCCACATTGGAGAAGTTGGTGGAGGACTGTCTCCTGTGGGAGGGACCCCATGCTGGAGCAGGGGAAGAGCATGCAGAGTCCTCCCCCTGAGGAGAAAGGAATGGTAGAGATGACATGTGATGAACTGACCGCAATCCCCATTCCCTGTCCCCCTGCGCCACTGGTGGGGAGGAGGTAGAGAAAATCGGGAGTAAAGTTAAGCCCAGGAAGAAGGAAGGGGTGGGGAGAAGGCATTTAAGATTTAGTTTTTATTTCTCATTATCCTACTCTGATTCTGATTGTTAATAAAATTAAACTGATTTCCCCAAGTCGAGTCTGTTTTGCCTGTGACAGTAATTGCTGAGTGATCTCTCCCTGTCCTTATCTCGACCCATGAGCCTTTTGTTATATTTTCTCTCCCCTGTCCAGCTAAAGAGAGGAGTGATAGAGTGGCTTTGGTGGGCACCTGGTGTCCAGCCAAGGTCAACCCACCACAAATGATCAGAGAGCTGGAGCACCTCTCCTATGAGGAAAGGCTGAGAGAGTTGGGGTTGTTCAGTTTGGAGAAGAGAAGGCTCCGGGGAGACCTTATTGCGGCCTTTCAGTACTTAAAGGGGGCTTATAAGAAAGATGGGGACGAACTTTTTAGTAAGGCCTGTTGTGACAGGACAAGGGGTAATGGTTTTAAACTAAAGGAGGGTAGATTCAGACTAGATATAAGGAAGAAATTTTTTACGATGAGGGTGGTGAAACACTGGAACAGGTTGCCCACAGAGGTGGTAGACACCCCATCCCTGGAAACATTCAAGGTCAGATTGGATGGGGCTCTGAGCAACCTGATCTAGTGGAAGATGTCCCTGCTCATTGCAGGGGGATTGGACTAGATGACCTTTAAAAGCCCCTTCCAACCCAAGCTATTCCACAATTCTATGATTCTATGATAGTATCTATTGTTATTATCAAGTTTGTTCCCAATTACAATCTTATCTTATTTTGATTAGGACAGCAGTTCTAATGTAGCAGAGAATCCAGGCATTTACAATAATAATAAAAGACAGCCCTTAAGCCATGCCTGTTTTAGCTCTGCTATGTATTTTTAGTAACTGTCATTTACAAAGTTTCTGTCCTCTTTCTCCCTCATCTTATTCCAATCATGTAAAATTCACCACTGAGTATAAGGCCATCCAAAGCTCAGACAATTTTTCATGCTCTTCCTCTAGGACTGATAGACTGTTAGCAGAAAGAAAGTGCCAAATGCCTGCTGGCACCTTCAGACAGCTGCCAGGAGCTGGAGATGTAACATGTTTCATACCTACAGGTGGTTGTGGTGCGATAGGACTGGCGAAGCATTTTGGGAAAGCTTGCTCAGGTGTATCTGAAAGATACCACTTTCCACTTAGACTTGGTTGGCTCCATCTAACAGGGTTTAGGACTGAAGGGTCTATAGAACACTAAGAAAATTGCTGAAACTGCTTGAAATTCAATTGCGACAAATACCTAACTCTTGATCGGGCCTTTGAAAATCCTGGACAAAAAACTGAAAGCAGGAAAATCAACAATACAGAGGGTAGAGGACTACATGGAACTTACTCTATCCAAGACCAACAACATAATTTACATCTGTATAAAAAAGACTGAGTAGAACAAACTACTCATCAACCTATACAATATTCATCATGTCTGTAGTATGTCTAGTGGCTTACCTAACAGAACCCTCTACACAAAACACCACTGCAGGTGAAACATCTAGAAAAAAGGAAGTGTTGTTTACATCCCTAGTATGCTGAATTAGTGAATGACACAGAAAACATAACCTAGCTGCACATTTCTTACCCTTAAAAGGAGATATAAATATATCATAATGCAGAAATATCTAAAGGCATACTTACAGGAATGGGAAGTAAAAAGCTGAAGCATTAGGTATTCTATTAGCAGAGGGAAAAATCTTTCCATTGGCCACAAACTCCATAGCACAGAAGATTAAATTTTAGTAGAAAATTATCAAATCAGCAGAAAATAAAATTGATCGTTTCCATGCATACTGCAAAAGCAATATTTTACTGAGAAGACTGAATCCCTCAAATACAACATAAAAGCTTGCCATGATGACAGATAGTTCTATTACAAAAGGTACTGAGTGCATAATTAACCACTGCTAATATCTATCTGAATATTTGAAAAGAAGAAAAATTTATTCAAGTGGGATATAAACTATTCATCAAAGCTGCAAAAAATATATAAATGAAATTGCTGCAGTGAAAACATGCACTAGTCAGGCTATGTTTATGATCCCCTGACAGAAGATGTATAAATAGGAAAAATTTACCACACATTCACTAGGGGCTAATGAAGCAGACCTAAGATCACATGCACACCATCACTCAAGTGCAGGACATTTGCAACTTCTCAATTTTATATGGAACTGCCTGTTCAAGTCACATATTCTGTAACAAAGGTCATTTTTTTTGTTTCGGTCTAAACAGTAAACTGTAATTGGCTCAGAAGTTTCATTTTTCTTAAGCTGATGTTAATTTAATGAGTATTCTCTCCACATTCCTGGATATAGGTGATGAAGGACTTTGCATTCTCGGTTCCCCAGTATCAATAAGTTACATATAGCAAGGCATAAAAAGTAATATTTAATTGAAGTTTCCTGCTCTGTAAAATGATTTATACTCTTGGATAAACAGCCACAACTCTAAACTTTGTGGTTTTTTATAACAGTTCACAAAAATGAAGAAAATCTAACTCTGGTATTTCCATACTATCCAAGCTATTGCAACTACTTAGCTGCAAATGTGGAAACAGCTAAGTATCCGTAATTTAAGAAAACGCTTCTTAGAGCTAAAACATTTGTAAAGGATAATCAGAAGTTTATACTCTGCAGACAGGTGCAAGTAAGGTCTAAATTCTCAAACAACGGCAAGTTTCCAATCTGAATGTTCATTTAGAGTAATGCAAGCTGCATTACTTTGTCAGCCAATAGAGGCATATGGACAATATTCCTGAATATACTCTCAGCTCTGAAAGCTGTAACATTTGCCACTCGCAAGTGTAAACATATTTATGAATTTTTAGCATCCTCTTATTCTGACGACTTTATTTATCTGCGTCACGTAGTATTTTCTAGAAGCTGTTTGTGAATGAAATATAAATTAGTGCTCTTCTCACAGAGAGATTTGAAGTATTTCCCATGAATTTACTTTCACAGAGGTCCTAGCAAAAATACCTCCCTGTAATTTTAGTCAGTGGATTATCCCTAATACACTATTTTCTTCCTAATTTATTTACACAGCCTATAATGCACTTAACAAAGATCTTAGTGTGTCAGGTGAATGCTAAATTGATTAAAAACTACAGGCCTGTTTCTAAGAATAGGAAACAAATAGTACCTTGTGCTTCCAGCAGCATGCTAGGAAAATACTCTCCGGAGGTGAATTCTGCCTCTGTTCTCCAAGTGGGCCCAACATAATGCCAATCTATAGGAGCATGACTTTTTCCTGCTGTAAATATAAATCTCCACTACACTTACAGCATAAAAGCGTCCTTACTGAAAGGTTTAATTCTGCATATTGTTTTCTGTAAGCACACTTCTACAGATGCCTGAAATAACAAAGCGAAAAATACCTTAGAGCACCTGAAACTTTGGCCATGTATCTTTAACTCCACTCTGTCGACACTTACCTACCTGGAAAGGGATGACCGACACAGCCCTATTCTACAAATGCAACCATGAGACTAGCTTGCTTATGGATCACCCTCAGACCCCTTAAGAACAACTGTGAGAGCATCCTGTTGTTACTGCAACCGGTGGCACGTCCTGCTCAGCAGAGGCCAGGGTGATCCTCTTTTCCTTCTGCATGGGCTGAACAAAACCCATGCCAGTACGGGGAGGCCAGGTAAACTAACCCGGTGCAACACTGTGTTTGCTTCTTTAATAGCAAGGTAAAAGACATAACCATCCACCAGAAAAAAACAGCCTACTACTGGAACAATATTCACAGTATTTTAACTGCAGACAGTAGAGTTTTACTCCACATTGCTGTACATACTAGTAATGCCAGTGCAATCTGTTTTATTCAAATGACTATACATGTGCTGTTGAGTGGAAAGCAAGCTAGTCAATCAGAATTCAATACTTACTAGTATTGAACACATCCATACCAGACATATGAAATCTCTAACTAGAGGAAGGGAAAAAGGAACCTTTTGGTTGAAATGGCTTGAGGAGCCATCTCACAACACTTTGTGCTCCTGGCGCATTTCATTGTGAATGAATTTGCAAACAAGTCTTCTAGAATGGCTCAAATCTTTCATTCTTTCCTGTCCTTTAGTTGTTGCTGAGGTACAAGCAACAATACCTATGCTACTTTGTAATTTTGTTTCACCAATGAACAAAGATTGATATAGTAGTCAGAGAATCGGATTAGAAGAAAGAGACAGGAGTAAATATTCTGTCAGTGTTGTACAGTGTTCCTGTGCAATAAAAGGAAATCCAATTTTCTCATCCCTCCTCTTGCATTCAGATTTTCCTCACTACAGTGAAAAGCTAAGCAATTCTCAGTGTCTTCCAAATCAAAAACATGGGAACAACAGCTTTTCTGAAAATCTGTAACCCAAGGCTTAGAGCAGCTTCCAACTAAAGTCTCCTGAGGTATGGGGAGGTGGGAGGCTGAGACCTAGCCCTTCTCAAGTCATGCTAGAAATTAGCAGTGCTATTATTTGAATGATGACCTTTCTGCATAGTGCTAAGAAGTGCTTTTGCTTGGCAACAGAATTTATTTGTTGGGACCTATTCCCAGCAGCTGCTGCAGTCACTGCAGTCCAGAAGGGTAAGCCGAGATTTCTATCCCACTTCCCACCTTTTTCATATCCCACTGAAGACATATGCATGGGAAAGAATTACCACTACAGGCGTGCAAATTTCAAAGCATCAGCTATCTGTTGCATACTTTTGTCCTAAATAAAAGAAAGGGTGCATTCTGCCACCAGTCCCTTTTCCCCAAGTCATTTTAGCACAGAGTAAAAGAGTGGCAATATACCCCCCTGCACATAAAGTTTATGCCGCTGTGTGCTCTGGGGTTACTTGTGCAAGTGCCTCTAATGTTAAAGGTGACAAAGTGTTTGAATAGTCCAGAGCTGTCCTGCATAAGTAGGACCTGACTAAAGATTCATTGCATTTTTGTGTAACTTCCACTCATTTCGGGAGTTAATTATCTGTAAGAATGTTCCTTTGAAATAATGAATCCACTCTCAGCTGGAGGTCAAGTAAGCAACTGAAGAGAGCAGGGAAGCTCATAAAGAAACTACTAAATTGAGGTTCTTAAAGTCTTATTTGCCTATTTTAATCTTAATCAAGCTCCTCTTCACAAATTATAGATGTGAACAATTGTCTTTAAAATATGGATAAATAATAACCCAACCAATAACCCACTGCCAGCATGAGAATATTATCCAGTTCATAATACACCATCTCCAGTCTGAGAAAAATGTTGGACAAAGCAACAGGCCTTGATGCCTACCAGAAATCTCAAATAATTATAGATAATATCGTAGGAAGCAATCTTTCAAGACTCAGAGCTCTCTGCAGCATTTCCCAGCCCTCAAGCCAAACACATTTGGGGAACTTCAGATACAGCACCAACTAAGCCTAAATTGCCAAGACAAAGCATTAATTTCAAGGCAAAGTCTAAGAAACCCAAATTCCTGCCATAGAGCTTTACAAAACCAAAACATATTTGAACTTTGCATGGAAATAAATGTTAATGCATACTAGTACCAGTAGGGGAGTGAACAGCTGCATTCAGCATTTGCTGAAGTCTCTGCAATAACATCAGGGAGCCTAAAGGGGCCCATTAAGTTGCATTTTTGGGGCATGCAAGTGCCCATGGTCAAAGCCCAAATCTCAAAATAGTCTCATTACTATGTACAAATGGGAAAGAATGGTTGGCTGCTGTATTGAGAAGGCTGTCACATAAGCTATAAATAATCAGACATACTGATCACTCAGGAGCCTTCACTTTTGCTTTTCCTCTGTGTTTTGTCTTCGGTTGTCAGTAAATATGACATCTGTCCTCTCCATCCAGCTGGCTAATGGCCCTCATCTAACTCTGAAACATTGGACTAGCACTTTGGGAAACCATGTGTATCCATGAAATAAAGATAAAGCTAATACTACAAAGGCTCTTGTATTTCTAGTCTCCCATTAATTGCCCAGAAGATCTTAGCGCAAGGTGAGCAAGCACTTATCACCGAGCAGAACCTTGTGACATCCTGCATGAGTTTTCTCCCAGCGCACAGGAGCTGTGGCTGAGCAAAGCCCTGTGGGTCCTTCCTCAGAGGAAAGGCCTGGGCTTGTCAAACACACCTCCATCCTTCCCTGAGAGGGTATTCAGGCATGCTAGCAATATCTCATGGGCAAGATTACCAGAGGCAGCTGATACATCTAAAAGAATCTGTATGTTCACTTATTGTCACAAAATTGAAGGAGAAAATATTGACATAAACTTACTGCTCTCAATAGAATATCAAAATAACAAAATAAGGGATCTACCGCTAATAAGGATTAATAAAAGTTAGGGAATATAGTTAAAAACAGAAATAACTGTTCAATTTACTGTAGATAGCAGTAGAGTCTCATTTGCTCTTTCAAAGGCATAATCAGTTGAAGGGCACATTTTTCTTCTCTTTGTTCTTTCCCATCAATTTTAATGGGTGCAGAACATCAGTCACATGAAACGTAATGGGACAAGAAGATGGATGAGTACATTTGAAGCTACTAGTCACAGGACAGAAAACATCCTGACAAAGTGACACTGGCAGCACAGGGTTCAACAATAGAGCCTGGACAATATTTAGTAAGTGAAACTACAGTGCTACATGATTTGGTATTCTCACTGGGAAAAATCCTTCCCTGTCACTATTCATCACGTTCCCACAGGTCAGACTTTCAAAGACATTCTCCTACTGAACATGACCAAATGACATTTTTAATTCAAGGAAATACGTAAATCTGGGGACAAAGAAGTCATTTAGAGATAAATGGGAACAACCTCCTGTATTAGGATCTTAAAACTACTTCATCAAGAAGATTTTAAATGGTTTAGTAAGATTCACACATAAGATTTGAAATATATTATGCCCATAGGAGTGAGGAGACTTTATATCTATGCTGAAGTTATTGACAGCAAAGGGACTCCACTACTGATGAACAAGTAGCAAACCCTTCCTATTTTCATTACTGCCTGAAGAAAGCAATACCAATAAATTCATATTTATAAATTGTTCCATATGAAAAAGCCTCTAATTTGCACAATAAAACAAAATATATGAATAAAAAAGCAACTTGCCCCATTAATTATCTGAGAAGAGGTCCTGGGGAAATTGCAAAGAAAATTCCTATCAAACCTGACCTTTAGTGTACAGCGAAGGAAAAAACAGACTTCGAACCAAACGAACCAAACCCTTTCTGGACTTCAAGGAAGCATAGGACTCCAGAGCTGTTGGGAAATGCAGGCAGATCTACACTCTACTGCAACGATCCACTTGTGTTATAACTTTACCAATAATTGCTAAGTGGATCGATCTAGCATTTTACAATGCTTATTGTGATCACCATCATCATTACTAGACAATACTATTCCAGTTTCTTCATTAGCCATTAGCTGAGATCTCTGCAGTTAATCTTTAAAGCTTTAAATAATACAGAACTTTATACCAGAAAGGGAAAAGAGAAGCCAGGACCTCTTCAAATATACCCATGAGAGAAGGAATAAGAGCCAGACCTCCAAGTCCCACTGCCGGGCTAAATAGTCCCTATGCCTCAGTACACCACAGCCACCCATCCAGTGGCATGCGATATCAGAAGGCAAAAAGTGAGCTTCTGGTCTGGCTTCACTACACTGTGAAGGTGATGGTGTATTCTTTTTCTAACAAGTACCTTGTTGGAAGCTCTTTACTCAAACGCTTCTTGCTATATATGCTTTCCTTCTCTTCCATAAGATATGAGACTGCTCTCTAGCAAAATCTCTACAAGAAGTGTACACTGGTAAAGAAGATCATACAATTGGGAGGAGTTTCCCACAGTAAGTCACATATCTCAGAATGGGAAATCCAGAGAGGATGGAAATTCCACGTCAGGAGAAGGTTTGAGATTTCACAAATGGTACACCCAACTCTGAAAAGAGCAAAACTTTTTAAGGTAAAAGAATGCTTGACTCACTTTTGGCCATTTTGAATCACCATTTTAAAAACTACTGACTATAAGATGTTTCAAAAGTTAATCACCCTAAATATTTCACTATGATGATATATAAATAGTATTCAGACATTTCTGGAAATTTCTTTCCCGTGTTTTTCCTCTAAGACCACGTTTTGATGAAATATTTGATTTTTCTATGAAGCATTCTGATTTTGATGGAATTATATTCCTCAGTGAAAAACAACGTAGACAACACACACGCTTTCTGGAATTCCCCATTTATAAACTTATGCGTCTGGTGTCTTTCCTGACTGTAATAACAGACTACATGACAAATTAAATTAAAAAAATGCATAAAACCATATTGCAATGAGAGATGCCACTCCCACTTTTAATAACCCTGACCTCTGACAAAGCATTCCAAATGCTGAACTTTAACTAATAATTGACCCTTTCTTCCATCTTTTCTTGCCATTAAAATTTGTTTTGAGCTGGCACTTCATATGCCCATGGATATCATGAGGAATCTGAATATTTCACGTTCTAGCCATGAGGAAGTCGAAGGCCTGAGTAATGATTATTCCCTGAGCAGCTTTCCCTGCAAATCCATCACCACAATATGCAAAAAGCACATTACAAATACAATCAAACATATTAAATAGGTCAGTCAATTGTTCTGTTATATCACAGGTAACCAAAGATAATCCTTTTCTCCAATTATTTCAATTGTTCAATCCTCATAAGGATTTAGCGAAGTTCACCCATTCCCATGCTCCTCTTGGTCCTCAGGACACAGGTCCTGGCACTGCAGTTCATTATCTTTCTGACATTAGAGAGCAACTGAACACTTAATAAGTTTGTGGATCTTTCCCAGGAGCCTCACCAGTTTGCTGCACATGGACACACAAGCTGTGCTGACATTTGCAAGCAGGACGGTCCCTGAAGGCATGTCTGCAGCTGCAGGGGCAGACCTGCAATCCTAGCCAGAAACCAGCCAGGGCCTCAAGCGTCCCATGACATGCTGACACAGCCATGGCTGGCCCCCGTTGGCACTGATGTCTGTGGACAAACCCTGAAAATCCAGAGCCAAACATTTTCCTTTTACTGAGGGACATGCACAGCTGCTAACCCCACGTGGGTGGGTCTCAGCCTCACCTCTCAAGCAATGATGCCTCCCCTAGACATGCAGAAGAATACCAAACCCTCAAGAACTTAGACTGTTTCTAAACATTATCTTTCAAGTTCATCCCAATTCTTTTCAAATTTCCTAAACTGTAAACTAAACCTGATTGATCTTTGCAAACTTTTCTCACTGATCATAAGTAAGGCTACTTTTAATGAAAAGTGTTTTTTTCAAAACAGTATGATTCCAGGAGCTAGGAAAAAAACCCAAACAACAAACCACGCAAATACTAAGAGATATAAAACAAACCAGAAAAAATTCTCCAGCTGGGTGAAGAACACAAAACCTAAGTTGTATCTAGACAAATTAAAGATGCTTGTAGACTTTTGCAGTCCTCTCAGGTTCAACTCTGACATTAATACACATGAAGCACAGGAATTCTACGTATAACGTGGTAGTTTGGAAGATAACTTGTTCCACTGTGCTTATGTTGTTTCAGAGGTCAAACTTCATGGCCAAAACCTCTAGGGAACAAACTGCTACAGTACAGAATCAGACCACAAAACAAAGGAAAACGAATGTTTGTTTTGCTTCACTTTGCTTATTATCAGGGTTTGCTTCTGTTGTTTAAAAAAAAACCCAACAAAAAACCCCAACCTTCATCCTGGAGGAAAAGGAATGAATTATTTTTTCCACCTGAGAGAAGAAGGATATATAGAATTTCCTAACTTCCTCAAAGTGAAACAATAAAAACCCACAACAGTGAGGGTCATGCAAGTTTACATCATCCTATTATGTAGAAATGGCCAAATAGCCATGCTGTCCTCTGCCTGTCCACACCAGTATTTTAAACTGAAATACAAAATACAAACAACTATAGGAGAGTGTTTGCAGTGTGTTATATGAAGACGCTGTAATTCCATTTCTAGGTTCAGTCCATGGTATAAAAGTATTTTTAAAATTCTCTTTCTGAACTGCTGCTTATTATAAAAAAATCATAGATAACCTTTTAACAGTTACTGATCTAATATCCTCTCTTAACAGGCTGATTTTTGTTACAATTATTGAGCAAAGTAAAACAAATGACATGCTTATTACACACAAAGTAGCAACTATCTATCTTCACTGCAACCACAAAGTAAGTGTATAAAGAGTAATCTGCATCTAGATTTTTTAATTCTTTCATGTCTTGATATTTTGAGGTGATATTTGCAAACTAGGAAATCCTCTTGCTCTTGAAAAAAAAAAGATCTACCTAACAGTATCATCAAACTACTTTGCATGAACCTAGAAGAAGAGAAAAGCCTTTGTGGTTGAAATTAGCCAGTGGGTTCAAAGTCATGGGGTGGACAGAAAAGCAAGTACTATTACAAAAAGCTCACGTCCTTTAAAATAACAGGTCAAAACCACTCTGAAGTTAAACAGCCTTAAAACCAAAGATTCAAGCATTTTTTAGCTTCTTTTTTTTAATTATTTTTATGAGACCTCACCAAATCCCCTGGGTGGAAGAACTGCTGGTTATCACCAAGCCCTGCTGTACATGTCTCCATTAAGCTTTTAGCTCTTGAGAGAAAACTGGTGAAGCAACCTACTGTCAATTAACTCTTAACATATACTTGGCAGAGTGTTTGGCTGACATTTTAACGCCCCTCCCCTTCAACGAATCACAAAACAAAAATACTGAACCCCTAAAATGTGCTGCTTTGGCAGTTACCAGTCTGTGAATGCTCAAGGTAGCAAGATTGGCTTCATCACATCACTGATGTATAAGACTCAAATAAAGATATGTTTGCCTTAGGCCTGAGGATTATATCCATACCAAATCACATCAGGAAGCAAGCCTCAAGAAAGGATAGCTCTGTAAAAAATGTATAAAAATCTGTTCATTAGAAGAATCCTTAATCCCCATTGTTAAATTCAAGATGCAAGGAACAGCAAAATGACAGAGAAAATCATGCTATTCAGTACCTCAACCACTTTTTTTATTTTCATGGCATTGCATATCCCTGCAGATTACTGATATAATCTCGGTACGGCTTTTTATAGCTGCTTCTGTTGTACCCATCCCCTGAATTCTATCTCACATACTATTGTCTACTTTCTTATCTCAGGACTCTTTCTTCATCCTTCCTCTTGAGGTATGCACAGGAACTATATGCCTTTTACAAGAGAGTAAACAAGGACAGAAAATGAAAGCCTGGCCCCAGTGAAGTCAGTGGCAACACTTCAGAGTTTCCTGGATTTTATCAGAAAAAAAAAAAAAAAAAAAAAAAGGTGTTTTATCAAAGGCAGTTGGCATGAGATCCAAAATAACACTCAGGTACTTAGCATATAATTCAGGTGTCCTGTTCAAAAGAATGATCCCAAAAATCCTGCTAACAGGTTTAGGTTTTTAGGAAATCAGATGATGACCTCCTTACGTGCCTAGTTGTATGTATGGGTGTCTTCTACAGCTATCATCCATCCGGGTGGCCAGAGCTGGTTATTTTAAGCAGCCTACATGTCCCCAAACCCAAATCCCATGGAACAATCCTCCAGGACTCCTGAGGAAACCGTCACACTTAAACACAGCTCTGTGGTGAGAGCCTAAATCCAGGCAAGAGGTGGCCTTTTAGACGTATCTTCTCTTTTAAGCAATTGGCATGTGGCGACTCAAAGCACGGAGCTGAGGTGTGGGTTCCCCAGGGCTCTGGGGATGGTTACTGCTGGGCAGCCAACGCTCCCTAGGTCCATGGACCAGTACCCAGCATGGGACGGTGAGCTCCTCCACCAGGAGCAAGAGCGCAGGTGTTAGCAATGCCACAATACTGGTGTCTCTTTTTGAGTACAGCCTGCAGAAACCTTATGGCAATGGCATTAGTTATTTAGATGAATGCTGCTCAATTATCGGTATAAAGTAAATAAGCAAGGAAACAGAAGAACCAGGAAAGCTGTGCCTGCTAACCACAAAGACCATCTCTTATCTGTAGAAGTCAACTTTTATGAACTCGGTTTTTAAAGTCTTTTCAGTTCAGCAAGGTTCTTTAAGGAAATTCCAAGCAAGTTTCTAAGGACATGGCTAGAAACATATGACAAGCTTTACTTGATTATATTTTTACCATAAATACATTGCTCTACTAATATGAAACAGTGCAGCTTTGAGGGGAATTACATAGAGCAGAGCTCTAAAACTGTTCAGTTAAACTGAGAGGAAACAGTACTCCTACAAGTTTGTTGACTCCTTCAGCACCTCAGAATTTATTTTGAACTTTTCAAACACATAAATCAGTATTCAGAAGAGCTGCTGAGAAAAAATAAGAATTGGGGGGTTCTCAATTGTTTTGTTTAAAAATTTAGAGAGGAGCAAGAAGAAAAAGCTAGGAAATGCAGTAAGATCAAACCAGATCTACTTTTGCTGCTGACTTAATTCAACTCAGATAATTCAACTAATTTCCAAACAATTAAATTTAGAATTTTCTCCTTTCATATTCTCCAGAGGTAGAAGTGTCCTGCCACAGAATTTCTATTAAAAATAGAACTTAGATATAAACGGACCCAAAAATGTGTTTGTGCTGATGCAGCACAAGATAGTACCTTCCCATTGCTGGTGAAATTCATGAGGAGCATTTGGAGGTGGCACTGATATACAGCAAACAAAGGTGATGCAAAAGCTGCTGGCAGGTATCTCCAGAAAAGAATGAAAGCTAATGGCAAACACTACACTGAGGAGGTGTCACGTAAATACCTCACATGGCTTAAGTACCAAAAATGAATACTAGTGGCTGGAGGGTTGGTTCAGAAGGAAAATAAGGATCACATCATCTAGTCTATTTAATCCTCTGAATAAACCCAAACTTCATCAAGACCAGCGAAGGCAGGTCCCAGTGACAAGGAACACTGCTTGGCCCCCAGTCTTCTTTCCTTATTCCAATGCCAGCTATAAGCAGCATCTCCTGAAAAATACAGACGTGCCTGTGCTGTTTCAGTGGGCAGGCTTGATGTCTCTCTTGTGAACACCTTTGAATTTGAAGAGATGTACCACTAAAACTCAGTACTTCAAGTAGCCCAAGGGATATCAAAATGAACATAAAATCAGAACTCTAAACTGGTGAAAATTTGAGCTTTATGCTAATTACGGAAACCAACATGAGAAGCAAACTGCATAATCAGTCTTCAGAGGATTTAAAAACGCTGCAAGCAGAGGTCAAATGTAAAATATAAATGTGCAACCTTCTAGTTTTAATCCCAGCTCCACCACTGACTTTGTGAGCCACCCCAGATTGCCTGTTTCCCCTTCTAGCTTTTCTCCTTTCTCCCTTTCAATTCTAAGGTTACCTGAGCCAGGACTGCTTCTTAACATGTAACTCGAAAAAAGAAGTTCACACTGGTCTTTGGTTGACCTCCAAAAGTACTGTGTTCTCTCTCCCCCTCCCCTCCTTTTCCCTGGGTTAACTACACATTTTGAAAACAAAGCATAAAAATTCCAGCAAACAGGAATGATTTCTATATGATATCCACAGAATTCTGTGAAAAATTTGCATTTCCTTGAGTCTCACACAAGGCTATTGAAGATCACTGCTGACGATTGATCAGATGGTGCTTCAGTTTCATTCCCTCCAATCCTTGCCATATTTCTCTTATCCTTTCTGCAAATGGGAAGAGTCCTCATCAAGCAGCTAAGAAATTACTTAAACTCACTTCTTTGATTCCAGCAGTGCAAGAGAAAATCAGCTGAGAATGGCAGAGGTCTGCTCCTAATGGACATGAGCACACACCAGGTCCCACCTTCTCTAAGTGACTTGATGTAGACTTCCTGGCTGCACACTCATTAGCTCAATCCTGCTTATACAGCACACAGGAACTAATAATAAAGTGCTCCACGAAGTAGCATGTAGGGCCATAAATCTCAAATTGAGACATCTTCCATTTCTCCACCAATAGGCATACGGAGGAGAGGACCTGGGGGGTGCTATGCCTGATACTTTCTCACGGTGAAGTCAAGAAGTAAAGCTGAGCCATCCTCACGTCCTGAGGACAGGTGAAGAGGCACTCAGAAGCACAAGGGTCCTTCACCAATGCATAGTGGTATCTCAAAAGCTTTCATTCTTAAAACATGACTGTTTGACTTTTTGTTTTAATCCCAATCTGCACGTGCAAGACACGGTTATCAAAATAAAAGTCTCCGCCACACAAGCAAATGCTGTTTTCGGAGAGGGCCTCCATGGTCTCTGAACTGCTACCTCCGTGAAAGGCAAATGAGCCTGGAGGAAGGGGGTGGGGGGAAGAGCGAGGAATTATACAAATTCTAACGATGTCTTCATTTCCCAGCAGCTCTACAACAAAAAGCTCTCCAGTGCTGAATCTGACCTCACTACAAACAGTAGCAGAAAAACATGCCTCACTGTAAGCGTTTGCATGGTTTTCCTCTGCAAACACGCTTTCCTTTGTTTACTGTATTTTTAAGTACACGAGTGCACAGACCACGCACAGTATCAGGTAGCGTAGCACGGGAAAGGTGAGAGATGAGGCTAGGATTGCTTCCTTATATGAATATAAATTAATCTAGCTGATCCACCTATGCTAGTGAGCCACAGCTCATCCTCAGTCAGTTCATGTCCCTGACAGGCTAACTTGTCCCAAGCTCTCCAGAAATCATGCAGATGAAAGAGCCAAGGCTGTGGTATAGAAATTACAGGACTGGAGAGTTAAAAAGGGATTTGCAAATCAAGTAGTAATGCCTGCCTTGGCTTAATTTAATTTATCATATTCTACCGCTGCTCCCCCCATAGCAGCAAATCAGTATTGTACACAGAAGCAGTTATACTACCTGATCTCTACTGTAGCACCTGGTTAAAAATATGCTTAGTATCCTTTGGGCTCTGACCTGCATACACTGAAACAAAGATAGGGATGAGCTTACAGATGAACACAGGATCTGGCAGTGAGCACACTAAGTCATTTCTCTGCTCTCCTTCTGCACCTTATCAGTGACATTTCCCTAACAGCACAAGATGCAGCACCAGGCTCACTGCATTTCAACTCCCCAAGGAAACTCGCTCAGATCCTCCCAGGGATTACACTTTATCTGGCAAGCACCAGAGTAAAAAGCGAAAGCATTAGTTCATTTTGGACCTTGGTTGTTCACATCCATAGACACTCCAACTCAAAAGCAGAGAGGATAACAGATAAAGGGAAGAATTTCTCTAGAATCTCTTAAAACCCCCACCTTTGGGTTTGCTGATCATCTCAATAGCATTTATTACTATGCAGCACTACTGCAAGGAATATTTTGAAAAAGCATTCGCTCCAAAGCAGGCACAGCCTCTTTTTTCCCTACACACATGCAGCCCTTTAAGAAATGTCTAATCCCCTTCGTAGCACGACCTGCATTTCTTATTCCCTGGCACAGAAAAGCAGACACCGACCTACTCCACTCTCCCCATTTTACACTTTCAGATCAGTTTGGCAATCCAGAGCTTGGGAGGGGGAAAGGGAGGAGAGGGAAATGTGCTGCTACGCTTTTCCCTGTGCTTTTGCTGTAAGAAAACATGATGATGGGATTACGACTAACTTGAACTAAAGGGAAGCATTCTACCTAGAGACGGTCTTCACCAGGCAAGGCAACGGGCAGGTTACCTGCAAATGGACACTCCTTTAGGACTGAATACGCCTGCTGGTTCTGTGGTAAAAAATGATGCAGAGGTATTGCCCCCAGTAGTAATTAACAATGTTAATCTTCTTCTTCCTCTCTATGGTGATAAAAAGAGTCATTTTTATATTTAATTAATGCATAGGATCATTTTGGAAACTGGCTAATGAGGCTCTGATCACATTACCATGAAAATGTGCATTAACACCACAACTGAGGAGGCTGCTTCATGTGTAGAGAATCCACTTTGTAATTAGCCCACTGTGAAATGAATCACGTCAGGAGGAACTCGGAGAGAACCAGTCGGCAATGGGCACTTAGCTGCTGCTGTGCCAATAGACCACCAACGCTGTAAGCTGTTTTTTCTCCTCCGCGCTGCCTATCAGCAGCAGTGCAGTCCAAAACTGCAAGCGTTCAGCCTCCGTCAACGGCAATGTGTCAAAGCCAGGACAAATTACAGAGAGGCACTAAACTTTAGTATGCGAGGGTCTGCTGTGCCAAGGGGAAAAAAACAACCAAAAAGCTTCAAATCAAATATTGATTCAACAGGATCTGAGTAAAAATTATGGGCTATTATGGTAAGTGCTTGTTTTGTCTTTTCTCATCTTATTCTGAAGGAGCTGGGAACATGTTAGCAGCACCCTGCTACACTGCTACTCACACTGCTATGATGCTGAAAGAGATGGGATTAAGATCTTTGTCTAGTAGTAAACAGAAACAACATGCACACGATGAAGGAACAAGCAGCACACCTCACCCGTGGAAACCCTGTTGTACTCAGTACCTGTTTAAAGGTGACAAGCACGTTTCAGAATATTTTCAATTTTAATTAATTAATCTGAAAATTTAACATACTTCTTGGCCAGCACAGACATGCCACAAAAACTTTGTTCCTTAACTTAGAAATACCTGAGATCACAGACCTAACGCTTTCAGAGGCAGCAGTGCAACTTATCTGAAATCAGTCTTATTACCAAAGCCAAGGACTCCCTTAAAACATCACCGATACGGTTCAGTGAGACTGCTGCTATATGACTGACATCTTGGCAGAAGATGCACAAAAATGTTAAAAGAATCCCACAGGAAGTCATCTGAAGGGGGAGTGGCAAACGAGCAGAAAACAACAGGCACCCAAAATACTAATAATTACCACCCCCCCACACAGACAACTTAGCTAGCAATTTTGCAAAGGAAAAAAAAAGGTAAAGCAAAACAAAAGAACCTCTACTTACTCTCAGTAAAGAACACACATTTTTACTCTGGAGATGCTGGTAATATCCTCTGTACTCACCTGTGAAACTTCATAGAGCAGTTTGTAGTGCTCCTCTCTCTTCTGAAAAGTGCACAGATTGCAGCCCATCCTAATAAGCAACACAAGAGGAAAGCCTCTAATTTCCCCAGCACTGAAAGGCAAATGCACTGACAGGGAATCACCCTCCAGACTTGACTACTGTTTTTCATCAGTCACTCCAGCCCCGAAACACAGGCACACCACTGTTAGCTGGAAGCACAAGGCAGGGCAGTGTGTAGCAGCATGCTCTTCTTCCCTTTCCCTAACTATCTTACACTCACGTATACACACACAGAGTTTCGACTCAGTTCATGGCAACACTCCCCCTGTCTCTGCATCAGTGCACATGACTACACAGATTCTCACTCATGAATATTAATAGCCTCTCATTGATTATTTATGACAGAACGTGTTAGCGGGGAGGGGTGTCATAGCTGCTGCTGATGACAGATGAATATTCACTAATTAAGAAGCAAATGTACTGTGGTTAAACAAAATTCTCTTCTGTCAATACCATCTCTGTTTATTAAGGTTACAGGGACTAAGCTTCATGTATTTCACCCACACTTGCCTTAATTTTTACAGTAATTGTGAGACTAATTCCTGAATGGGGGTGGGAAATGCACAAGTCAAGTCTTATGTTACGTCTCCACCTTGTGCAACAGGGATCACGGAATACATTTAAAATATTTGTAAGCATTTTAAGACAGTGGTTATGAAACCCGAGCTGATGTTGCTAAAAATTTAAAGAAAAGGAAGGAAGGAGAGAAAATTAACCCAGATGTCTATACTGCTAGCTTCACCTTTGACACTGCCAAATTTAGCCAAAAATTCCAGTGTACTCATAAAAAGCATGAGTCTATAACAACTTGTCATAGATATCCAGTATATGTGGAAATGCAGGTATGCCTGATCTGGTGCTTTTTACATATATACACACATTATACTGTTTACGAAATAATCTTGCATTCAAGTCTCTTCTGGCATGTAAAACAGATCAATAGTAATTATACCCCAAACTTCCAAGAAACTCAACAGATATACCCTCTTGGACCCCTAGATATCAAAGCTTTTATTATAACATGCCATTATATCTAATTTTACCATTGGTAAATTAGATTTTAATGGCTCCACAATTCTCAATGTGTGTATAAAGGCAAGGATGCATTTAAAATTAAACCCACATGTTAAGGCCAATGGAAATCACACTTAATTCCAGGCTGACATTATTTCCTACATTGTATATCATGTAATCCATTGGTAGTTATGCAAGATAAAAAGCCGAAACCACGACAAACCAAGACAGGAAATAAAAAAGTTGCTTTTGTTTTATCACTCCTTTCTCAGCAACTCTGCTAATCAAGAACTATGTCCTCATTTCAAAGCATCTTTAATCTGGAGGGGATAGCAGGTGGGATCCAAAGCAGAAATAATTACTTGGAAACCAATGAAACCAGTTAGTTAAGATTGACACTGGGCCCTAAAGAGTTGTAATTACTAAGCACTGATACACAGCTACTATTTTTTGGGGGGGATGTAGTTTCCTAAAAGTGCTTTGTCAAACATTTAAAATCGATAACAGGAAATGATTCTAATGAGCACTAATTGTTAACAAATTGGCTTTGCATCTAGCAGCACCTCAAACAACACCAACACCGGGTAGCAAGCAGATCAACAATCATGTGCTGCTTATCAGTCCTGCCCCTTGGGATGTAATAATCCAATTTTCTGGGCCTTAATTTTACCTAACAGCCAGGATGAAAGCCAAGCAGAGAAACCTACAGGAAAAACTGGACCATTACTGTGAACTCTGCATA
>VYZW01003607.1:14414-49657 GCA_013401315.1 Balaeniceps rex | reverse complement strand
ATTTTACATGTGGTCAAAATACCAAACTTTGTGCAGCACAAAATGACATTCAAGGCAAAACTTGATTGAACTAATGACTGAAATGAAATATATGATGTGCTTTGGTCAAGTTGAATTTGACGTTGGGGAGAAAGCAATCTCTTTCTTTCCTTCCTTTGCTTCTTCCTCTTAATCCCCCTCCAACATCAAATTTGTGGCTAAAGGGACCAAAAAGGTACTAAAACATAATCAAGTAATTCTTATTCTACATGTAATTCAAAGATATTTGAATAATTCAATGCTTTTCTTGATTGTGGAGTTCTTCATGTTCATCACCTACAATTTAATGTTACCATAAAGACTAAAATCATAATTTATAGTCAAACCAGGAATGCAATAATGCAAAGGGATGGAGTTTAATTTCAAGAGAGTTACAGCAAAATTTCTGTTAACATTTCCAAACAAGGTGCCCTTGTTTAGGTCCCCTAATTCATTTTAAGCATCTAGGAGATGACTTACACATTTGGTATATAGTTTCCTCATTGAGGTATAGAAATGTCTAATTATAAGCACCCATGCTTGGAAGTTTATCATTGCAAAAAATTCAAGGCAATGAAACTGCAAATTAAAGGCCACTCACTCCTTTGTATCTGCTTTATCACACAGCTAAAAGACATATAATAAAATATAACATTCATTTTAAATGAGGATAGTGAAGTTGTTGGTCCAAACTCAGTGGTGAAACCCAGTGAGGTAAATGTGGAATTCCAAGTTTCCTTTGCATGCCCCTGAATTCACACTCTCCTCCTGAATTTAGCAACCCCACTGCATTTACTCTATAAATTTTGAAGAATTCCCAGAAATTTAGCTCACAGAATAGATGGCAAAACAATTTATAGTCTTAGGGCTGCATACCTGTAAAACAAAAATATCATAAGCAAAAGGAAGCTGGAGAAACCCTTTGCTTATGCCAACTCTCCTAAACAAAGGCTCGAACTCATAAGGCTTGACCTCAGTCTGGCCAGACCTTTTAGTTCATCGTGATAATAATGTTTTTCATAAAGCCTCAGCTGCTGGAATCAGGTGATTGTATGCATCTTTCAGTTTGCATATTGGAAAAACAAGGAATTTTCCAGCCCTATGATTGCAGAGAAAAACTTAAAAACCTTCAGTAAATGTAATCCAAAGACTCAGAATTTGCATACAAGATAACCATCTTGAACTTTAAAATAACATAACGTATATTACCCAGTAGGCTAAACGAAGGTGCAAACGATGGAAGTACAGAGTCACTGAAATGGGCTTCAGCTCCAATAAGATGGATTTTTGCAAATATAAAAAACTGGAAAATTTAACCACACTCCCCACAAAAGATACATGGAAATCTAACTCAAGGTAAAAATGCATTATACGTTTTCCACAGCCATCAGAACACACTTACAAAATGCATGATTAAAAAATATAAAAATGTGTACCTACAATAAAATGTAGTATTTGCAGGAACATTAATCTATGTCCAAAGGAGAGACACTTGTTTAAACTCATATCCTTTACTTTAGCACAGCCACTAAGACTTCAGGCACTGCTCAAAGTCACAACAAGAACAAGGGTGGTAGGAGGGAAGGCAGGACATGGAATTCCCATGTTCTGTATTTCCCGGGAGGACTGTAATTTATCTGAAAACTATCCAGGTCTACCTGACTGGAAATCAAATGGGCTCCATAAATGGAATCTTCCAATAGGCTCAGATGCCTTCTGGAAAGTAGGGAGCACCTACAACATCACATGACACAAGACCAGTCTACTGATTTTTTTTCTTTTTTTTTCCCCATCCATGGATAAATTGACACAGATCTATAGGATTCCTGGTCCAAAATGTAAATACATGTCTAGAGAGGAATGGAAAGCAAACACGCAAGAAACCTTCTCTGTCAGAATTGCTTACAACATAAGAGCTACTTCTTTTTGTTCTTCACAGAAAAAAAAAAAATCAAAACCCCCTGTTTATTTATCACTCATATGAATGGGCTGTCTAGCTTTCTTTGGAAAAAGTACCATTCCTTTACCAGGTTTACTGGCCAAACTTCAGACTGCTCAGATACCTTTTTATCTCTTTGCTTTGTCACAGTTTCATCCAGGATATTCTTTTCTGAGGTATTTACTCTGAGTGGCTTTCTTATCTTTTCTTAAACTGCTGCCATAATAAATTACAGAAGTGTTGCAGAACAGAAAATGATGTCTATACTGAACTTTAAGGCCATAGGAATACATAAAGACAACAGGTGGACGGTGTCAATTGAATTGAGAAAATTGGTCAGTGCTGCCCTAAGAGTCTTCTCTAAACTAAAGACTTTGTTGACAAATTCTAAAAGAAACTGGACTTTCTCTTGACTTTATCTTCCTCACCAGTTAATTATAAGGAAACTATCTAGCACACTTACTTTTTTTAAGCATGTGACCATGTGAAACCAGACTGATAGCTCTTTACTGCACTAGAGAGTGTCAACATTATGGAGTGTACAGAGTAGAATTACTCATAAATAAGCTTGAAACGATTTAAAGGAAAAGACAAAATTTTACTCAGGATAGCCAAACCTAAAATGGCTGAACAGAGTTGCAGAAAAAAACTCTGATTATAGATAAATTGGAATATGAAGTCCCATGTCAATAAGCATTAAATAATGTACTTAGGGAACATTGCTAAAATATCCAGAGTCGTGGTCTCTAAAGTAGTTATTTCTACTCAGCAAATAGATCTGGAGTTGTGGATAGTTTCCTTGAAATATAGGTTCAGTGCTCAACCACAGTAAGAAGTCAAGCAGAATGTGAGGAATTTTAGAAAAAGACTGCCAGTGGAGCAGAAACTATCATCATGAAACTGCACAAACCCCAGCAATACCCACATCTGAATACAGCCAGCAGTCCTGGTCTTTCCATCTCTAAATCATTTAATGGAAATGGAAGAGCTATGAAGAACAGATGAGAAGCCCAGATGTGTAATAGTTCACTTTCCCTGCATCTTTCATCTTAATCTATAATTTTTTCCCTTGTATGGAAGCCATTCCTTCTCACATTACACAATGAAATAATCAGACAATACATTTAAAGCAACAAAAGGAAGTCTGGATTTTTTTCCCCAAGTAATCTGACTGTGGAACTCATTACCAAAACTCACTGGAAGCAAAAATCAGAAAAGGGTTCAAAAAGGTATTAGAAAACTTTATGACAGATAATTGTCAGTAGTCAGCTGCCTGCTTAGGAAGCCCGTAATTCACCGACTCCTGGGAGCTATGAGAGAGAGTGCAGCAGTAAGATCTCTCCATGCATCCACCTGCTGATAGCTTGCCTGTATGTTTATTGTTGGCCTCTTCAGAAATCTAATATTGGCAATATGATCGCTTACACATTCAATTCTAAATCTCCAAATTTACCAGTTCTTGCACAAAAAGCTAGAATATGTATTAAACTGAAAGTTCCTTAGCTAACGTTAGCTGGCAATACACCATATAGTCCCAAGTGCGTTACAAGGCTTTATTAATGACCGCATAATGACTTTGGACTTCAAACATGTTTATAAAAGTACATTTTATTATTGTCCTCACTGGTTTCAAAGCTTTTCAATCTACGTCTGTTTAAAAAAAAAAAAAAAAATCAGAGCTTTTCGCCACACCTGAAAACTAAATCTGAGCTTTTTTTTTTTTACATCTGTGTGGGAAAGAAAGATCATCTAGAACTGAGATATTACCCACCAAGTTCAGGCCCAGACCAAACAAAGGCAAATATCAATGAAATGCCTCAGCGAGAAACTGAGCTCACAGTACAAAACTCTAATTCAAATGCTGAAGCAGCAGGAACTGGTTCAGAAGATGAGAGCAGCAGTGAGGACTCCTTGTCTCTGTTCTTTCCTCTGATACATGCGTAATTGGAAAAGCTCTTCCTTTTTACGTTCCTATAAAATAAGTAACACCTGTCTTGCAAGACCATTAATTCAATGAACCTTTTAAGACTTCTCAGAGCTTTTCAAAGAATGTATTGCGGAGGGCTGTTACACCCAACCAAGTTCTGCTGAGGCCACCCTCGCAGTCTCCAGCACTCCAATGTAATTAAAATGTCTCGTGTGGTTTCTTAATTAAAAGTTTTAAGTGGTACTCATGATGTGCTAATCAGTATAAAAGTACAAAAGAAAAAATTACTCATGACTTGAGAAAGTCCCTTACTAAAAATTACAATCATAGCCATTTGAGGTATCAGAAAAACTAAACAATAGAGATGCTTAGGCCAGGGTGATGGCTGAACATATCTTCATCCCAGAGTGGCTAAAATACACTAGCTAGAGGTAGATTGGACTATTACCTTTTTGGTTGCCTTCCAGTTTAAGTAGCATTAGTTGGATACATCTACAAGAGTAGTTTTGGCACATTCAAGTATTTCAAAAGTGAGGTAAGGATACTGAGAAGAGTAGCCTGTCACGAATAATGTCCTATCATTACAGAGACATATTTACCAATACAGACACTTCACTGTTCACTTTCAAAGCTCATACAATTGACAATCTGGAAGAACTGTTCAGGCATACATGCAATATAATAGATTATTCTGTCTTGCCCCGTATAAATGGCCTACTGTGCCCTAGAAAAACACCTCCGGCTTAGGGAAGTTTTCACGGCCTTGAATGGATTTTCATGGCATTGAAGCTCAAAAGGAGACTTATACCAAATCAGGCCATATAAGCAGCTGCTTTCCTCCTTTGCCAAAGCATAAAGATGTTGTAACATAACTGTCAGAAGTTCATGTTACTATAGTAAAAAGTAATTTTTCGACCTAGAAATGACCTAAGCCTTTAAAGGAGTAGTGAGGCAGAGGGGAGTCGGTTGTTTTTGTGTAACTAATCATGACTTCATCACCCTAAAATTAGTATTAGGTGGTATATGTGATTGAATCTCAAATCTGGCTCCCAACACACACCTGATAGAATGACGGATGCAGGAGCGGCACCATGCGATGCTGCAGGAGGAACCGTCCGCACAGCTCCAGTGTCTGACAGCTGGCTAGTTTGATTTAAAATTACAATTTGAACTGAAATCAGCTCTGTTTGTTGACAGTCATTAACTGACTACCATAAAAGCGCCATTAATTCTGTTGTAGTCAGCAAATGCTTTGTAATGATCTAAAACTAACACGGCTCCCCCTCCTATAAAATCCCCACAGCATCAAAGGTTTACTTTGTACACTGTTTCGGCTTTCTAAAGCTTAAAATTACTGCCAGTGCACCTGCTTTCTAGAAGATCATTAGGTAAAAATCCCAACGAAGCCAAATCAACCTGGCTTTAGTTACCTTACCGTCTGCTCTAGAAGAAATTTAATGTTATTAGATCTGTCTTTCTCTGAAAATTGCTGGTGTTTGGTTACCGTGCCAGCTGTCTGGGAGGTGCGTGGGTCTGCTGGACGCTGACCCGTCTGGCTGCCTGAGCAGAGCCCAGTCCTGGCCCCCACGCCGGCACCGCTGGGACCCCATGCCAGCTGCTCCACCATCACCAGGGCGCCCCGAGCCCCCCATGGGCACCAGACCTCAACCTTGCCAGCATGCCCCCCCTCAAACCCCAGCTCCCTGCAGTGCTCACCCAGGCCATCGTAAATGAGCAACACCAGGTCTGAACTCAGGTATAAGGAGTTAGGAAGAAAACTGATAGAAAGAGAGAAAAAACTCCTGCAGAGCCACACGGATGGAGACAAATGAAATCCGATTAACCATGCCGCTTTTTCTTCTATTTTGATGTCCCGTGGAAAAGAAATTAGCATAGCAAATCCTGCTTTATCTCTGAACGAAATTTCAGATCCTTAGTCCAAAATCTGCTCTTTCCTCCTGGAACAAAAAGTCAAACCCCAGAGCTTGTCAGCTTCAGAGGGGAGATTTGTTACACGCCAGCGGTTTCACGGGGTGGGTGCCCGCCTGGCCCTTGCTGCCCGACAGCAGGGACACCTCTGCCGCACAGCCTCCACGTGGCTGCTGCCTCCCCTGGGCTCCGCTTCAGCCTTACTGCAGCGTGCCAGGACTTCTGGTTTGCCTGAGCCCTCTGGACAGGGGCATTAAAAACACTTTTTGACTATAGCTTCCTAAAATAGCCAAAGGGCAATGTACAGTAGAGGAAAAGCATTCAATCACATTACAGTCAGAGAATGGTGCCAATTAAAGTGAAGTGCTTAACTAGTATTTGCACAGAAACCCTACAAACACCAAAATCACTTAAAAGAAACCTTCAGGTGGGAAGTAGGAATTGTAGCAGCATAGGTCTCATTCACTTTACCAAGAGTGAAGCAGTTAAAAACCCGCAGTGTGTTCTGAAGATGAACCTCTTAGCACCCTTCTTCACCGGTAAGTATTAATAGATTAAATAGTAGCAACACCAGTGCAATTCATCTGTGATGAAAATCCTTCCCAATTAAACTTTCACACAGTGAAAACACTATCTCCCTGAAGTTTTGCATTTTGGATTTCAAAATGTGCTGCTCTTGAAATACATGCCCGAGCTCCCTAGTGTATTTTGGTTGTCAATATCAGTCATAAATAAAGATAAAATCTAAACACAGAAATAAAATGAAACAGAAATCTCCTGCTCAAAGAATCTCTGCTTTGTAATTCTCCACTGATGTTCTCTCCAGTCCTAGGGCTGGGAAAAGGGAAGTCTACTTACATTTATGTTAATGTATTTACTTACTAGGAGATGTCCTCCCTGCTTTGTCCGATAGTGCAGTGAGTGCCCTTGGTACCCTTATACTTTACCAAAAGCAAACAATGCTATTTCTTAAAAATAATAATAAAATGGAATTATATCCTTGAAGGATAGTTATTTTAGGAGATAATGTTTGGAGCTCTCCATCTCAAAAAGTTCAAGGCCACTTGCACAACCTTGGCCAGCTCCTCCAGCAAGCCAGATCACGTACTTACATTTGTAAGAGTTTAAAGATGCTCACACACAGACACACACCTTCCCTGTGTGCCCGTACCTACCCATCCACTTGGCCACTCAGACCAAAGCACTCTGCTGTAATACAAAAATGGATAAACCTAATCTCATATACTCCAGAGACAATTTCAGTACTACCGAATCATTTAACCTCAAAAGGAAAACAATGGGCCTCAGGCCAGGCAGGCATCTCCTGTGGCTAAATCCGTCCATGTTTCTACTTGTCCATAAGAAGTCAGCCCCCACGTTTTCAACTCATCATCTTCAGAGAGGAGAGAAAGATGCTCTCATTTACCACAGGGGAGGAAGTGACATCTGTGAAAAATGAATTTACTTATCAGGCTTCAAACTACAGGCAGTATGTATGCAAGCGTGTACACTGGAGGGAAAAGCAGCACATTTCCAAAACTCACTTGTGTTTTTTATGTACAGAATTACACTTCTCACCTTATAAAACAGAAAGAGCTTTTAATAGAAGGAGAAATATTTAACCTTCTCAAAGTCAATGCTTATTCTCTTCTCTGTGATTGCTCCTGTAGAGATATGAAACAAATCACAGGGAAAAAAAAAAACTGAAAAAAATCAAGGAGAATAATGGATTGGGGGGGGGAGGGCAGTGTTTTTTCTGCAAGACCTTCACATCTAGCCTGAATCTCTTTCATTTCTATTCAGTTCTTGTGCAGGACACTAGGATTATGCGTATCAACTTAATTCAGTGATAAGAAAATCCTTACTATAAATCCTACCATGTGGGACAAATCTGTCAAGATCTTGATTATCAAAACAAATGAACAGACAGTAAAATGTGACATACGTAGCACACACTTTACATGATAAATTAGCCCTCGCACAACTGACAGACATACTGTAAGGGGATGTTAAGGTTGCTATGGCAAACAATGTCTTTCCTCCCCCAGCTCCTGAATCACAAGTTTTCTGAGAGAGTCATTGACTTCTAGCAAAAGACAACAAATTTTCTATGGTTAAACACTACTTGCATATAACAGGACATATTTCTCTGTCCCACTGTAGTCTTCTTTAAAAGTTACTGCCTTCAAGAGTGACCTCACCATGTCACTAGAGAGACCAGCCAGAAGCTGTAAGGTTGTTCTCTACCCCTTCAGCAGACGCATTAGGGATTTACTGTTAATGCTTCAGGGATCTGAATAGTGATGGTCAAATAAATTAGGAAACGTACTTTATAATACAGTGAGCAACAACATTGTCAGCTCAGGGAAAACAAGAGAGAGTCCTGTCTCAAGCTAGAAATGTGAACTAAAAATTCAGGTATTTTAGCTACCCAAAAATTTGGATGCTGCACATCCCTCAGAACAGGGCTACCATGCAAGAACAGAGTTTTTTTAAGAAACTTTCCCACTTTTGGTTGGAATAAAAATCGTGGGGAAAAAAACTGTGGATTTCAGCACACTTCTCATCCAAAATGGTGTTTGGAATTGCTAAGCTAGAAAATCACTGATATGTTTAAAGAAACGGAGCAAACCCCAGAGATAATTTAGTAAAGCATCCTTAACAGCTATTTTTGTCAACAAATCATAAGCATGCACCCAAGAGCTCTGCTGCACAAAGACCAAAACACTAGAGAGAGTAAAAGGTGGGGGTACATTCCTGACACAAGGTATTCAGAACTTAAATGAGGATGGGCTCATCCTTGCTGCAAAAAAATTATGCAAGTCTTATACGGTAATCCTGACAACTTCACTGATTACTTCTCCTGGAAACCTGTCAGAAACTCAAATTAAATTAGCTTCTCCTGGCTTTCTTAGCAAAACTCATAAACGTAGCTACGTTCTTGTTGACCTCAAAGGGGGCACCAGCTGACTACAAATTCCCCTTTAGCTGTTAATTTCTCTGATTACAGGGTGTCTTCTTTCTTTTAAGTTATGAGAGATGCATATTGATCACCAGGTGACAGGGTGCAGACACAGCTATGACCACATCAAAATCACCATGTGAAATGATCAGGTTTCTGTATGTCTAGGAAGGAATGCAGAAGGCGATTGTGCCATCTTTCTACTTCCTACTGTAGTTCATCATATAAACATTTCACAAAAGGTCACAATACAACTGATAAAATTAATCATTTAGGTGCTTTTCCGAACACATGCTACCCTAATGGCAAGTTAAGTGATAAAGTAAGGATGAGAAGCAAAGATCTTGAAAAACTGTCATCCTCAGCTAGTTTGTCTAAACTCTCTTTGTACTATTGGTGAAGAGGAGACCAATTTATTTAAAGGTCTATTTTCTGTTTGAAAATACTTTTTATTCCTTCAGGTACAAGCAAAAGAGCAAATGATTCTGAGCAAGTAAAACAGTTTATTTTAAAATCATTAAATTTAACTTGTACCAAAAAAATCTACATGTCAGTAAACTATTTACATGACAAGAGAAGTCAAGTTTCATACAGAATTTTTCATACAGCGATATCAAAGTACCTCACAAAGTCAGGTAATGCTATCACCATTTTACAAACGTGTGAATAACACAGAAATGTAGCAATGCATAACACTGAAATATGACAAATAATTTTCAAAATTCAGTACCAGTGTAGAAAGCACCAAGAAGCTCCGTGGTGGGGGAGCTACCCAGCACCAAGCAGGTGACGGCAGAGCAGCAACACACCAGAGGATGGCATCTAATGAATTTCAGCAATTGTTGGGATAACAAAAACATTTCAAGATCTTTGTATCCCTTGCAAAGAAACAAAAACAGTATGACATTAAACCCAATTTTAAACAAAAAACTCTTTGAAGGTAGCTCTTAAAATAAACTGCAGAGAACACACATAACAAAGTTGGCACTAGCTTCCAGCTGGCAACACAAACCTATGCAGTTTTATCTCATTTTCTCCTCTCCTTCCTTTACTGTACGGTGAGATTTTACTTCTGCATACCCTGCTCCATATTTTCTTGTTTCCTATGCCAAGCTTAAATTCTGTGCCCCACCACAACTCTGCATTTGTCTCCCCATTCATCCATTCATGACTCCAAACAGGCCTCTGCTGCTGTACACTGCTTTTTTCCATCCTGCTCCTTCCCAGCTCTTCTGTACCTTATTTCCCTTCGCCTTTGGCTTCAAAATTTCCCCAGTGTTCTCACCCCTGTGCATCCTCCCAAGAGCTGAACTTTAACATAACCACTCTCGCTGGGCAGGAGGCCGTGGAGGAGACCTCCTCAGACCGTGCCCCGTGATGGGTGGATGGGAGAGCCTGCCAAAGCCTGCGAAGCAGGCTGGGCTCAGCCACGCTCGTGGGGGCTGCTCCCCAGGACAGTCCCATCTCGGGTGTTAAAGCAAGCAACAGCTGCACGCCTGCTTTCCTCCGCACAGCAAAATAAACCAGGGTGCCTGGGTCGCAGGTTTAATTGATTTTTTTTGTCTTTCACCCTGCTTCAGAAGTCAGCCTGATCAATGCTATTTCACACTCTTCAGTGCAAGCTTTACTGATCTAACCCCTGACTAAAAATAGATTCATCAAAGCAGCACCAGGGGAGGCAATATTTATCCCCTGCAACACACAGGGAATGTCACGTTACTACTTCCTCCTGGCTTTCCTCTTCTATTAGGAGAGGCGGGGAAGGAGGAGAGGGAAGGAGGACTCGCA
This sequence comes from Balaeniceps rex, assembly GCA_013401315.1. Classification (NCBI taxonomy): domain Eukaryota; kingdom Metazoa; phylum Chordata; class Aves; order Pelecaniformes; family Balaenicipitidae; genus Balaeniceps; species Balaeniceps rex. Next base: position 39,094 of record VYZW01003607.1, on the reverse strand, counting down.
CGGCTGAAGCAAACGCCAGCACTGGAAACTGATGTTGTGTATTTATCCACTCGCGTTAAGTATGGAAGAGGCAGTCACAGTTCGTGCTCCCTCGGCACTCTCGCAAATTCTCATCCTTTCCATCTTGCAGTGGGTGACAGAAAATAGCAGTTACTGACAAATGCTGGGGGAAAGCACAAGACCTAACCAATAAATAATAAATGCATCCATATCTCTACAACTCCTTCCTTCAAGTCCACACAAAGTAAATATGAGAATCCCCATAGGAAGTCTTGGAACCTGCCAGTTCCATTCATAAAGGGGAATAAATGAACTTTCGTACTGCTTCCCTGCATTTCTTTAATAATCTGAATAAAAGTTGCCAACTAATAACAGAGCACAACATGTTCATTCGCCCACACAAGGCAGCCTTTCCCTTGCCAAATTCCTGGTGTGAAGGGAGGTAACCGGGGAGGCCGTGGGAGCATTGCCCCTGCAGTGCACACACAGGAGGTACCTAGCAGCCCCGCACATGAAGAAATAAGGCTTTGTCATTTCGTCACACAGGTGAGAAGATTACTTCCCGTACAAAACTGACAGCTACAAGGATTGCTACGTGGACATGGTATGAAAAGTTACTTGTGCCACTTCAAGCACCTATTTGTTTCTTCTCCAGCCATCTGCTCTTATTCCTTCTTAGCTTGTTATCTTGATGTACTTTTCTTGAGGACAGTTTCTCAGTTCTCTTCAATGGTGGGTCTATTGCTAATCCCTTTGGTGCCTTCTCCAAATTGTCCAGATTGTTTTTCCATATGGAATCAAAAAATCCCCCTGAAAGGTTGAGCCACATCACAGCTTGACTATTGTCAATCCTGCCTGCTGTTGATTGAGTATTTCCATTTTGAGTAGTTTTGCTGAGAGAACGTGTTTTTAATCGCTTCCCATTCAAGGAGCACACCTTCACCACCAGAGACTCAGACATTAAAAGCTCATCTGTCACTCTCTCCTATCATTGCCCTTTCTTAACACACCAACTTAATTCTTCCACTTGCACCTCTGTACTGCTATTTATGAAGCTCTATAATTTGGAGATAACTATTCTATTTCTTCTATGCCAAACTTCTTCTGGGATCTCATTGATACATCTCCTTAAATCTCTTTCCTTCAGGGAGTCCTTATTCATCGGGTCCCTCACAATAAAATCTCGACTCCTCCTCTGCCTGAACTGAGTTCTGGGTTTCTCCACAGCTGGGCCGTGACATCTTCAACTCCGGCACCCTCCTGAACCTCTGTCATCTTCTCTGAACCCAGTATGTTGGAGAACATCAAAAGAACAGGTTTCTTCTCCCACTTTCAAACAGATCTATTCCAGGAAATTATTTTTCCAAACCTGACATCATACAGGAATTCAAGCCACTCTAAGCTTAAACTGCAAGTGGACGAATGAAATACACCCTGCTTCTGAGACTTAACTAACACAACCCAGAGCCAGGAATTAAGACCTGCAAGCATTTCTGCTGATTTGAACAACTGAAAACATTTTACGCAGAAAGCACACGCTGAGCCTGTAATTTGATGTGCTGTAATCAAACAAGTTTTCAAAAGCTGGAGAAGCAAATGCTTACCTCAGGAAACCACAGCAGGGCATCAAATAACGAAGAGCTTGAAGTCACCACGCTGGAAGCTCTCAGTTTGACCTCTGGGTACAAAACAAGGAGGACTGCAATGCCTTCACATTTCCCATGCTAATACCTAAGGTATAACTTAACATGACTACTGACTACTACATTTGCAGAGTGAACCACGAATTTCCCCTCAAAAGGCATGTCCTCTTTGCAGAAAACCATAAAAACTGACCTGAATATTCACCACATTCCCCAGCACAAACAAGAAGTCTGTTTCCAAAGCTTCGGACCATGGCCCTGCATGCGTCTGCCCTGCACTGTCTGCTAATTGGACCTAAAACATGCTGAAACAGTCAGCTGGAAGAGAGCCACCTTATCTTTGTGCTCCAAAAGAATTTTTAAAAGGAAACAGAAACTCCTGTTGTGAATTATGAGAATGAGCATCTTTCAAATACTGTTAATAGAGTGATAAGAATTACCTTTTCTTCATGTCTGTAATACCCCAATCAGCAAGGGCTCCTCCTCTCTCCCCAAGCCTCAATTTAACATGTTTTTTATTTACAGTATTACTTTCCAGAGATATATATTAGCTCATTTTTTCAAAACAGATAAACATTACCAAAGTAATTACTAAATACATCTTTCCCTGCATAGCCAACCAGGGGCTCAGTTCTGAAAACTTGCACTATTAATAAATGACACACTGCAGTAAACTAATTGTATGTAATGTCAACGGATGCATGTTTAAGAATTTTAATTACTGTTCCGTGATTGCTTTATATTCAATACATAACATGCAGGTAACACAGCCTTTATGATGATAAGCAGTTTAATTAGAAAGCCAAGATAAGAAAAAAATGCCTTTAAGTTACGGAATTTGTTCATGCTGGCCATGTGATAACTTGAACACATAGTTTCCCTCGGTATTTTAAAATATGAAATGTTAATTCTACCTAAACCTTTGTTTGACTCACACTATAACAACTGCTTTATATGCCACTTGCTTCTCTCTCTTATGGGTGTCAACAGCACAGTTTAATTAGACCACGAACTTCAACCTGTCTTTAATCTTTGAGTGGGTCCACGCAAGCGAGTGGTGCCCCACGCTCCGTGGCCGGCGCGAGCCTCCCAGTGTGCTGAGACGAGCCTGGGCTGCGAGCTGGCAGCAGCGTGCTTACCCTTTCAGCAAACTGTCTCGAAGGATGGCCATTGATTTCCTAGTTATTATGAACATGAAATTATTGAATGACAGATGATAGACTGTTAGGTCCTACAAGTATTTTCCCAAATGGGTTATCTAGCCGGCGTTGCCGTAGCAACGAGGCTGTTTGACAGTGCTTATGACAAAGAAGTCTTTGCTCAGAATTCAGCTACAAAATAGCTCCTTGCTTCCTACCTTATCTTCCCCAGCCCTATCTAGCATCTCCTCAACGCCTCCCTGGCCCACACCTCCAGCCGGCTGCTCCAACACCAACCAGGGTATGGCACCTCTGCCAGCCATCAGCCCTCCAGGAGAGCACCCTGCCCGTGGCAGGGCATGACACTTTTGCCCAAGATAATGTTGATCCTCATAAAATAAAGTAATAGGTCTGACAGTGCCAAATCCGTGGGGAACACAAGTTCTGCATCAGGACACACAACTGAAAGCCTAGGAGGAACCATGCTCACAAATCAGCCATTGCCTTGCACAGCTACAGGTTAAATAATTTCTTGCCAACATGTCACTTCTGTTGTAGGGATACAGTGAACTTCTCCTTTAGGTCTTTTTTTCTTTAAATTGTAATAAATTAGGGTTTGGTACAGAATGGTTTCTTCATTCACAGGGAGCTTCACAGTCCAAAGCATGGTTATGCTCGCTCCCCCTTTTCCCAGAGCAGCACACACGCCCCTGCACCGCGGTGTCCTCCTTGCCAGCGAGGAATGCACAAGCAATGCTCTCTAAGGAGCACAGAACCACAACTTCACATCAAAACAACACAGCAGGGATGTTGCAAAGGCTTAGATCAAACAAAAAGCAAAGCACAGAAAAGAGTTATACCTCTGGAATACCTGCTTAAGCTTTTCTTTCAATTATAGTCCTTCTTCACCTTCAAGTCATGACTCTTGTTCTTTTTGTAAGTCCTTTTTCTACCAGCAGAGCATAGCCTGAGTAGCCTAAAATAAACTCAGCTACCCACCTTCTCCAAGCGCCATCACATTTGCTCAACTTTTCTGATCATTCTAGAAAACACCTCTCTTTCGAGCTTCTGACTCCCCAAGAAAGCTGCTTCAATCAAAAAAAGAATTATATGTGAATCCAAAATTATGTGCAATAATAGGTTATTTCCCTTAAACTGACTCACCCACATTTTAATTCACTGGTCAGTTCTCCAGAAAGATAACGATAGGAGAGGGAATTACTGAAGGACAGCCCGAGAAGCTCTGACTGGTTGCCACAAAGCTGCAGCCAGGAAGGCTCACGTGGTTGAGTTTTGCTGCCCAGGTTGGTAACTGCTCTTCACCATACACATTTACCACCTTTTATTCACCCTGCGCTGGCCGCGATGAATTTTGCTGTACTTTGTTCCCATGCCAAGTGCAGATGAGCAGCATCTCAGCTGCCGTTGTTTGAGGTGCAATATGTAGGTGGGAAAAGGCTTATGAAATTTCAACAGGCGTCGAGTTATCACAGCTGAAGGTGGAAAAGTACACCCGGGAAAGCTGGAAGAAGGCCCCATTGTGAACATGTAAGTTAAACATGTGCCCAAGTATTCCCTGGTATCTTTACCAAGTGAGATATTTTTTTCTCTAATCTCCAATAAAAATCTATCCCAAAAGGTGCGCTTTATGTCAAGATGGAAAAGCACACCAAATAAAACCTTTTAAAGCACACAGCATTAATGGGGGCAAGTAATGTCCAGATCCCCAGGAGAAACCGAGGACTAGGAATAGAGTGAGAAAATTGAGATAAGTTTCTGCGATGAAGCTTAAATGCTTGGTCTGTGCCAAGTATCTTGTTTCTGGCCAGAAATACTTTAGGTCTTAAACTATTTTTAAGTTCATTAAAAAAAAATATTCCTGGTACAGCCACATCTGCTCATAACAGCACTTTTATAGGATGGCTTCAATTAGAGTTGGCTCTTGATGAGCCTCATCTAGGCTGTGCTGCACAAGGCAATAAACAAGGCACTGAAAGCACATGGAGAGCTGCAGCTTCACGCTGCCACCAGCCCCCACTGTCATATTTCCTCTCCTCTCATCTCCTCCTTCTAGCATAAGCAAAGCTGTAAATGTTTTAGGGCTGTATGATAGTCCCTGAGAAAAACAGGGAGCATATGTAGTGAATTTTCACATGCAAAAAAAAACGGAGATCCTAATTTCTAAAGTGTGCCTTCTGTCCAAAGTATACCCTTGACGCTAACTCGGCTGTGATGCAAATCACTTTACACAGATTACTCAGCCATAGATGATACCAAGGTACCATCAGAAGGGTATTAGTCAACAATTTCTCATGAAGTCCGATTACATGTTTTCTATATAATTCCCTGACTACCCACTAAAATTTTGCTGATATTAGCCCATCCAAAAGGCATTTCAGGGACCAGGAGCACAGATAATATCCGTTACAAAACCATTCTGTGGTTTCTGTCAAATCTAAGTTAAATGCACAATAGGGACTGGAAAGCTGCTACAAAACTGCAGATTCAGGATCTATATGAAACAAAGACACTGTGTCAATACACTCTTCTTTTTAAACGGAGGAACGTTGAAATAGGTGAAGACCGAGCTGAAAAGGATGCATCTAATAGCATAATACCGCACCACCTCTGGGCACCACTGCCACGTAACTGTCCCTGCCTGGCCCGTAGACATAATTGATATCATCTGGCTTTTCTCAAATTTCTCATGCAAACACAAAACCTGTATCAAATGCATAGAATTTTTAATTGGAAAAAAAGGCAATGAGTTTTTTGGCAAAATCCTCTCCCCTTCTCTCTTCCCAACCAGATTTGCAAGACATGTCCCTTCTGAAGACATTTAAATGGCTAGATGGTTCAAGGCACAGGTAATGGCTACAAAGCCTTTCACCTGCAGGTCACAGATTTGAATTCAACCCCAGTTGGTAGTGACTGAATGTTATTATGATGAGACAGCTGTTCAATGGTCTATCTGAAACAAGCTGGTAGTTTCAGTCCAGTTCCTACTGGGCAGGTGTTTGCATCATTAAAATCACACCACTTCATTCATTGACCTTGTTGGCAGTGTCAGCAAAGAGGCCAAGGACAGACCGGATGTGGGGACTGGGTACGTTCTCCTGAACGAGAATCAAAAGAGCTTTGGCTGCTTTGGGATTGATGTATAGTGATGACTAACACAGAGAAACACGAGCTACCACTGACTTCACTGAACTTGCTCTAGACACAAAATAGGAGTTCTCCACCTTACCATAAGCATTTCAGCCAACTATTTCTTAAAGATTTCAATTCTTCTTAAGAATTTCTTATTTCATACAAATTCTCATATCATGAAAAAATATCTGAAAGACTTCAAGGTGGAAGCAAGTCCCTATAAAGAGTTGAAAAGGCCAATATTTTTTTTTTGAGGGGGAGGGCATTTGTTTTGGTTTGCATACTGTCTTTATACACTGTTTGCCAAAAGAAAGGACTCAAACTGTGGTTAAAGAAAAAAAAAAATGGAAAAGAGCAAAAACTGTGAAGCCTTGGTATAAGCATATTTCTTATTTGTGGGATCTCCAGGGAAACAGTCATTGCTTTATTGATTTATGCTACAAAAATGGTCTAAGAGAGTACAGCATTGAAACAAAACTTAATGTAATGAATCGACATAACTACTAGCTTTAACAGCAATCAGTGTAAGCACCTCATAGTCAGTGTCCCAGAAAGCAGAGGATCAGCTCCAGTATTTTTAGCTACAATTAAACAGAACTGTGGCAAGCTGCTCATCAGGGTATCCTGCTGGAAAACCCTTCCAAATATTTATAGACTCTGTGACATTTGCCCTTTGGGTTCATGTAGCAGGGAGTACGCTGCTTCTGCCTTGATGAGCACTTCTGGGTCCAGCCATTCATGAGCCAAAGGAAGCATGAAGGATGTTACTGGAGCTGGCTGGGTACACACCAACTATTCCTGCTTGGAAAAGTTCTTAGGAGTAAGATTTTCAAGGATGTGAAAGAAAATAGTAATTTGATTATGCTTGGTCAAGTTAGTAGAGAAAAAATGTATAGAGAACAGCTTTCAAAAGAGAGATTCAGTGTGTTCCTGAAGCCGTAAGTGGAAAAAAAATTACACTGCTATGTTGGGAAAATGGATACTAAGGAATATCCCTTTTTCACTTCACTGAAAGTCACTTAAAGTGATCTCATTTGATGATGATGATGCTGAAAAGTGAGCGAAGAAAGTGAAAGGCTACTTCCCTCAAACCCTTCCATTTTAAAATCCTGATTACAGTCTTAGTACAGTGCAATACTGTACAAACACACTTGTTTAAAGATAACACTAGTTAAACTTATTTTGCTATGGGCAATCCCAGCAAGCTTTAAAACGAAAAAGAATACATTTGCTCACCAGGCAGATTTTTCCTATAACACAAATAGCAAATTCAATCTGCTGTTAAAAAAATTACTCCATTCTAAAAGCAATTAAGAAGGGCATTTTCCCCCCAGCTTGACTTGTCAATCCTATTAGACCAAATTCTAATTAAGGGTGGAAAAGTGGCTATTTTATCTGCCAAATGAAAATAATTTAGTGCAAGTTAATGAGGACTGGCTTATAACTGATTAGTCATTTTGATTCTGGCTTGTTACAGGGGTAGAAATTACCTTCAAAAGATACAGTAGGATCAGCAGTCATTTTCACACATTTGATAAACAAACAGAGCTTTCCTTTGTGACCAGTTTATGCATGAAAATATCTGAAAACAGGAACAAGATAGGTGCAACAGCTTACAGCTAGCTTGGAAAATATAAACTACTTTGAATAATAATAATAATATAAAAACTATTAAGGCTTGGCAATCTTTTCTCCACATCACACTTGCAACAAGTAGACTCTGACTAATGAAGGCGAAAGATCACTACGAGAGAGGGAAGACCAATCTCACAAATCGTTACTCGCATGAGCAGCTTTCCCTCACCATGCTACCGTGCTACACAAGAGTGCTGACATGAAGATTTTCAAAAACAAGTTCATACCTGTCATCAGGTACATTTTTTGAAACTAAGCTCGTTACAATGTGCCATGGCAAATGCTGCACCAGAATAACAAATCCTACTAGTCCTTCACAAGCGGGTAAAGAGCCACTCAGGTGGTTCAGAAGGCACCCCAGGACAGTTTGCATTCAGTGCACCAGGACACGGGAGTGCGCACAGCAAAAATACCTTAAAACAGGTCACCTAGATCTGTTTTATTTCTTACATTCTGGACGACCACACAGTTGTGTAGGCATTTGCATTTCTCAGTAATCATTTAAAAGCATTCAATACTTTCATAACAACTGATATGTTCTGCTTCTGTGGCACCTCACCTGGCCTTGACAGCCATACAGAAATTGAGTGACGAGATTTCATTTTCAACATTTTGTGTAAAGATAAAAATAATGTCAAACAGAATGCTAAAGCCAGACCATTGGATGCCTGAAAACTTATCTCATTTTCTCATATGGACATAGGTACCCAAATGACTAACTGGCTTCAGAAAAATAAATTAAAAACAATTAAGTCAATATTGAACTGGTCATCTCACTACCTCAAGAAACCAGATTTATGACCGATTTCATTCACATGAAGCAGATGGCTCTTTTCACATACTTGCCACCATTGCAACAAAATTACATAAAGTAGCTTTTCTACTTTGGCTGGAAAGGCCCCAAAGACAGCAGCATGGTTTATGGTTAACATCAGCTGCTAATGAGACATTACTTGGCTGATATCCTTCACGCTTAAAAAATTTGATCTTGGTATTGTGACTTTAAGTAGATTACCTCCTCCAGAATCCAAAACAAAACCTGGAGGAGAGAGACATGAAAAAAGAATCTCCCTTTGGAAACCAGAAAGCTAATCTTTGCAAGAAGTTTAGGCACTTAAAGGTTCAGAAACATACTCTAAGTTTCTTAAGTACCTGACCAGTTCCTCCTGAACTTTAAACATATCTCCAAGGGCCTAAATGACTTTGAAACCAGACCACAACAATTAGTTGCTTAAAAAAATACAATAGTAACTCAGTAAACAACATTCCAATACTTCTTTAAACTGACAATTTATATCCTACCTGAAACAAATCAGTGTTTGCTCTTGTCCCCTCTCTGCTGTAAGGCAGCTGCTGTATTGATATTTTATAATATTTAGACTTGACATTGAAAAACACAGAGTCTGCACTTATTGACACACTGTGGCACATCACACCTAATTTAAAGCAAGTCACATTGACAAAGGGAGTTTGTTGGGCTCTGCATCGTACATTTTTATATTCACCTACATTTCTAGTTTACAAAGGAGCCTCAGTCACCAGTGAAAATTAAAGAGGAGGTAAGAGAATCAGAAAAAAACTTTGGATGTCTCCTGTAGCCTTATTTGCGTGCAAGTTTCACAATGACTTTAAAAAATCTAGATCCTTACATAGGATTCTTTTAGGGTTCAGGACTGTAGTTACATATAATGTTGTAACAAGCTTTTGTTATCAGATATATGTCCACAACCACCATGATAAGATGTCCATCATGTTAATCGTATCCAGTTCACTGCGATCGGAGTGAGGGGCACAAGGCCACTGCGGCACTTCCCTGTCCCCCAGTACAGAGTGCTAAGCAGGGGAGTGCCACACACCCTCCTACCTGTCAGAAACCCACCACCCCATCTGCTCTAGTCCACTCCCACGCAATAGAGAAATTAATTTTGCCACCTCAGTCAGGACACTTCCTAAGCACCAGCTTTCAATTTCAGTCGAGGAAACAGATATTTCTGGTTTAAAACTGCGCAGCAACTTCATTCCTCTTTAATTTTGCATAGTGCCCCTGAAGCACTTCGCTACTGAACAGCCTTTAATATGATTTGAAGCAGATACCACTCCAGGGCTTTCTCATCTTCATCACTTGTTTGTTTTGACCTTGACATTTATTCAATTAGAACTGATTTGCCAATCATGCACAACCCTTCTTAAAGTCCATTTCCATACACCAGTGAATAGTCCCATCCAGTTAGCAATGATCTTTCCACATCGCCAAAGTACAAACGTACAAAACCAAGGAGCATATAAAATTATCACGTCAGCTCCTCCACAGCTGGAGAAGAGAGGAGAGCACACAGTCCCTATCGCATCTCTGTCACATGCTCAGCACTGGGAGAGGAGGACTTGTTAAGATTGTCAAGTACCATTCACGAATTTATGCCTGTGGAGTTGTTCCTCCTGGAAGAGAACCAAATAACTCATACTTTTTGAAAATTGCTTATGACAGCTTTTCAGTCTGCTTCAGGCTGGCTCTCGGTGATGATTTGTATTTTCATATACTTCTCATACATTAAGAAATTTACACCTGTCAGGTCCTGACAGAGTGTCTCCATCTCCAACCTTTTCGGGGAAAATTCTTTGCTTGCAGACATTATCCAAATAAGTTTCTATCAGAAGTCTGGGTGACATAACAGGTGGAGGTATAAGAAATATGCAGCAGACAAGCAGAGAATTTTAATGAGGGACAGGGACTTCTGTGCTACCATAAAAGGGATGAAAATTACAATACTGATCCCTGACACTTTAAACCGCACTTGAAGCCCATGGGTAACTGTTAGGAGAAGACGTAAATGCCGGTTACAAAACTTTCTGTACTACCCAGGTTGACATCAGAATTTTTATTTCTATTTAGGAATCATGCTTGGAGTCAAACAAAGCAGCTCAGTGAACAAGAGTCCTCATAAACAAGCAGGAGGATGGTCGTTCCTGCTGGTACGCTTGTTAGTAGCAAAACAAACATTTGTTCCCCCCAGCCACAGCAGTCGGAGGAAAGGCTGCAGCGGGTGGGGGGTGCAAGGGGACCCTCAGGTGCATTCAGCCAAGCCCTGACCTGAAATTCCTCTGGAAAGCTGATACCCAGAAAGACGCTTACTACTCACCACAAAAATACTACACTTTTGAGAACCTTTCAGGAAAAATGTGAGCTCTGTGGCTCAGGTTCAGTGCTATGTCAAGTAACACAGGTATTTTGGTGAGAAGACACATTAATTAGCGGTGTTGCCAGGTCAGACAACACATGCTCACCACATGGCCAGCAGCATCCTGGCACAGCGGCTTCTTCAACAGGCTCACGTGTGTCCACAGGTCCTTCCCTTCACCTCCCCCTTCCTCCAGCCCCAGCAGGTTTCACTCTGCGACTGCATCCCAAATACTTCATTTTCACAAAGGAGACTGAATTTGCAGGAAGCCAGGGGGACATGCTCATGAAAGGCAGTGCGGGCAGGAGGTCGCATCATTGCTTGTATTAAGAAAAGTAGCATGGGATGCCTGGGCAGGAGTGTGCCTCCATGGCTGAGGATGCTGCATGTCAGAGGCCGACATAATTTGGGGCAGTAGTGCAGGGGCGAAGCATCCCTCTGGGTTTATTTCCGACCTCCTTTGAGTGACAGATGAATGAAGACCCAAGGCAGGATGACCAGAGAAGGCTCCTGGCTTCCCTCACCCTTTAGCAGCAGAGAGATGAAGAGGAGGAAGAGGCAGTCAGCGGCGCTAACAGTTCTGTTATACTCCATTCAGTAGCAGACAAAAGACAGTGCCCCCCTGCCCTCTGTGCCCCCCATGCCCCTCTCTCACTCCACTGCAAAAGGAGGCAGTAGGTAAAAGAAAAGGAATAAGATGCTGCAGGTAGCAAGGACCATGGGGTAGCACCATGTCTCTCCTGGCTTCCTCCCTACAAGAGCAAACATTTGTATTCTTCCTAACTTCATAAGGCAAGTTATTCCACACCCGTCCCCACTGTAACTAACCACAGTGGCATTGCTGGGCATTAATACTTAATTACCATTGCTTTTACAGTTTAATAAATGGTTGGATTACCAACGCTAAAAAGACACAATTTGTCAACTGTAAATTAATGTTATTCAAATTAACTTTGGACCATAAAGAGGGCTTTTAATGTCACTCATCCATTCAACATTTACTGCCCCTATTTTCTTACTGATGTGCAAACTGCTGAATTACTGGATTTCTTTAATCTTTTTTTAATTCTTTATTACTCGGTACCTTCTGTTGTACTTTAATGATCTATCATGCTCAGCTCCTCCAAATAAAGGGCTCCGTTAAAAGAAAAGGCCTGGTTAACCACTCAACAGATTAATTTTCCTCCTTGTACAACTCTTACTGCAAGCCTCTCTTCTCCCTTTGATTGCAGAAGGAACCAAACCTCTGATATGTATATTAGCTCTTGAACCATCTTCTTTTGCTTAGGCAAGATGTGCAAGATTGCTAGTTTCCAGCAAGTTTTAAAGGTAAAGGTACAAAAACATACATGCATACACTGCTGGAGTTAGAGGCGGCACTCACATACTTGCTTGAAAGTTTCCAAAAAGGTCACTTCAGCCCTAAAGGCAGTCAAACCAACCCCATTAATGACACAGTCGGCATGCTGGCATCTTTTCCAAAAGGCCACTTTTAGGTTCGCGCGACTGAATGCAGACTTCAGCTTTATTTCATTCAAAAATGCTTAAAAATTTAAACTTTTTTGTGCGTGAAGATTTCCCAAGTTAATTGCCACATTTAGATAGTCTTTTTATGAAAATGTTGCTTTACCTAACTGGGATATAGTTCATCACATGCAAAAGGAAGCATTTCTTTCAGGTTTCATTTTTCTGTGAAAAAATCTCATAGAAGAGCAATTGTCTCCTTAAAAGATGCCAGTTGCCAAGTACTGATGTAAGGGGTGATACATATCTGAATGCATACACAAACAAATATGAAATTATATCATCCTGTATCAAGCGACTGTTTGCAATTAATTTCATTAAAAATTAACAAATATTTGTAAGTGGAGACAGACTTCCTATTCAAAGATACAGCAGTCTGTCAGCCATGGCACAGCTGATGAACACCTGCTCTAATTCTATATACAGCATAAAGCCTAATCGTTTTGTCATTCTTGCTTATCTAGAGGAGCCTCATCGCAGGATTTGAGGATGTGCCGACATAAAGGCTGGAAGGAAGAAGAGGAAATCATCTGCCTGGCCCATTTTTGCTGGGCCAGGAGGAGCTGGACCCACACACACCTTCTTCACTTCTGACACTGGTGTGAAAAAACTCTGGAAAATATTTTGACACTGGCCTGAACACCATGCAATGAAAAAACTGGATGAAGGCAAAAAGACATCAAAACAAAACAAAGCAAGCAATAGAAGAAGTGTAAGTAGGTATCGTGGGATTTTATCCACTTTTTTTAAGTGACATCTTTATTTGTATTTGTAAAAGGAATAAACTCCCTGTTAATGTCATAAGTAGACAGTACTACACTGGGGAAAGTCCCAAACACCACCACAACAACAAAAAAAACCCAAACCCACCAATATGCAAGGGAACTGACTGAAATGAAAAATATGGGCAAAATAGAGAATGAGAGTAAATGCAGCTATGGTCAAATTAACTGTGGCTGAAAGACCCAAATGAACAGACGTACATGAGACACTTCTGACACATAAGTTAAAAATGAGTGTTGTGCAAATGAAGTGATGGTGCGTGAGAGCAGCTAACTGGGCATGCTTGTTACATGTGAGTGCAAAAATCCACGTTTGTCACCATCAGTGAAGGATGGGTGCACAATCGCGCCATGGCAACATTCACTTCTTTTTAATAAACTAATGTCTTTCTATTTCAAACACTGAAAACTCGCCTCTGGTTTTTGAATAGAGGAGATGGGCTTCCTTTCTCCTCCCAAAACATTAAAACCAAGACCCCTAGAACAGCTACAGTGCAGTAGTTTGAGAGCAATCAGTCCACCTACACAGACTGAAAGGCAGTTTGTATGCCATGAAAGGTGAGATATAAATACAGCTTGTATTTTTTGACTCAATCTGCACATATTTAGATCAATTAAGAGATTTAAAGAAGCTTTTTGTTTGGCTAGGACTAAATTCTCATGTCCTCCATCCAGATATCTCCACTACCTCATTACTCATGTGCTCAACTGCTTCATTACATCATGCCTGGAACAAGACTGTAAAATAAGCATTAACAGTTTTTTCAGGTTACTTTTTTTTTTTTCCTCCAATTTATATTTCATGGTGCTTCTTAAGCTTTTGGTAGCTTAAAAAAAAATGAAGGCGGGCAGCAGTTTAGCAGTAGCTGATCATTCCAAATTATTCCTCCTGCTTCTATTCAATTGATTCCATCAACCAATACACAGTAGCTGAAAATTATCTCAGCACAAGAAATCCACTGCTAAAAGGGGAAATGAAAAATAATAATTTATTTCACCACAGTATCATTAATTACCATGAACTAATTGAAAATGTTGGGTTTTGGGTTTTTTTTAAACCAGCCTACCAGACAGCTGAAGTAGGTCTGAATAGAATATTGCCCCAATGCCAAAAATCATGAACAACATCTTTTATTAGCGAGCTTATTAGGTGAATTACTGGAAGAGAAGAGCAACCCAAATCCGTGTGGTAAGCATCCCAATTCAAATCTGCTTCCCTGATGGAAAGCACTTGTTTTCTCCCAAAGTCACAAAGGCTCTTCACGCTGCAGACAGAATAGAGGCAAGAGAGTATGGTAGTACAGTTCCCTTCTCAGCGGCAGAGGCAGCCACGGGCCCTAGTGACTGCTTGGTCTCCAGCACAACCCAAGTAAAGCATCTTGCACTCACACTTTTGCTCTCTCCATTTCCTTGCTGAACTGCCTTTGACCAACAGGCTATACTAGAGACTTACAGCTGGACGGTTGAAATCAAGAGATGCTGGCCTGGTAATGGGCTCTACAGGGCCTGCAAGGGGCAAACCACAAGGGACAGACTCATTCCCCAAAAACACACTGTGCCAAAGGAGCACCTTCCAGCAAGACTGGGAGTCAGCACCAGCCTTGCAGCAGGGAGCTTCCCCCATAGCCACAACCATACCCACAGCCTCCGAGCGAGCCTGGCCCTGGGAGACACACGGTATTGCCCTGCCCAGGCTTCCTTGCAAAGAAGCACCTTCCAGCAGCAGAAAGTAGAGTTGTCCCATGCTGTGTTCCTGGAAAACACGATGCACTAGGCATCAGTGGCACAAGCTGACCGTTTTACTGCAGCCTGAAGTATGCTTGTTAGTAAACCATCAGCATACTACCACTTCACTCATAAGTGGTTGCTTCTCATTAATGTGCCACTGTGGTGCTACACGAACCGAAGGCAGGGGAGAAGCTGACACTCCAGTGCAACATTCATGAGATGCGTGTACTTACAATGGATAACCTATGAAATAAGGGGGATGTTTGTGTGGTCAATTCGTGTGTTGAAAATGAGAAGTCCGATTCGCTACTTTGCAACTCCAGTATTGTGCCAATAAGACATGCTGGGAAGTTCTCTCACTGCCTAAACTCCACTGCAACACCACAGTTTCACAGGTCACAAAATTAAATGGACAGTTTTGGTGAAAGATGAAGAAATAAGGACACAATGATGACATATCTGCTTCCACCTTTTGTGATATTTTCATCTTTTGAGTAAAATTGTCTGACACAAGTTGAGTCAAATTTGGATGAAATGTATAAAAACCCAGGAAAGGGAAGAGAGAAAATACTATAATATGGCAGGGGAAACGAGCACAGGACCACCAGTACTACTTCAGGATTAAGTCTTTAAAGGCACATAAACACACGACTCCAGATATTCCACGTTTATCCATGTCTAATAGTTTCAGTGTCCATCGTCCTCCTCAGGTCAAAAACACCCAGGAGATTGTTCACCTTTTTTCCTGTAGGATTGGTTGCAGCATTTTGTCTGTTCCTCATGATTTCCTCAAATAGATTTATAGCAGAACTCGCTCCTTGACAGACATAAAAGTCTTTTCATTGAAGGTGACACAGTGTTTTACCAGGAAAAAGTAACTGCCTCTGCTTTGTCATACCTGGACATTCATTTGAGGGGTACACAGTCCATTTTTCTTGCCTGTTCAAGAAGCTGAAAAAATTAAAACTGATTATATGGTCCTCAACAAAAAGATCTCAAGCAGCTGGAACAATTCTTGAGATCCTCTCTCTCTGCCCTTAACACTGAACAGGACTACTAACATGGATCAGCCTTTATTTTCTTCCTTGAATGTCATGCCATTGACACTGAACTGCCACACGGTTTTAACAAATAGAGAAGCAGGAGGATATATAGCAAAGGCCCTTAAATCCCCAGAGTACTCCAACTGCCCATTTGCCAGAGGAGAATAGGAAGCTCTTCTTGCTGAGAGCCAGGCCATCAATTCCTGAGGAATAGATGCCCTCAGTGACAGCAAGCCCTACTCTCATGGCTGGGTAGACAACATTTCCAATGTGAGCCTCTATTCACCACTGGATCTGTAGCCAGGCAAGCATGATGCCTCCGCTCCTCCTCATAACTTATCTCTGTTGCTTCTCTGAGGAGTTAACAAACCAGGGAATGGCAGAAGAATTGCTCTAATTTGGGGATATCGGCCTTGCTCAGTAAAACAGAGCTCAGCAGGAACAGTTACTGAGAAAGGACAAATGATTTGGGGTATAATACCAGACTGTTTCTCCTCCCAGGGTAGACAAGTATTTGGAAAGCAAAATATTAGGGTTGAAGAAAGAGAGGAAGGAGAAAATGATAAAATTTTCCCTCTTTCCCAGGAACCATGTGGGGCTAACGGTCACAAGTCTGCTAAAGTACAGAAAACATTTAGCTATGCAGAGGAGTCCACAAATGAAAACTTAATAGAAACTCCTGCACCCGTCTTACTCCTTAAAATGGAAATGAACTATTCACATTTGGTCTTCCTTAGCAAGCTTTTTCACTGCTCCAGTCATTAGAAAGTTTATTTCTCTGCCTAGCACATGCCTAATATTTTTTTTCAAGCCTCAGGACAGTACAAATGCCTCTGGTGGAAATCTTCACAAGGTGAGTTATATCTACTATCTTTTCAGGAGATAAGCAGAGAGGCTCTCTTCCTCATGCAGAGCGCCACATAAAGGGCTTTACAATCAGATATGCTCAGGAGAAAATACAGTGTGAAAAATACAAATGGATAATAAGTTTTCCCCTCAGAGTTTTAAGTATAGAGTAAAAAAATGCCATGTATTTGAAGGTAATAAAGCAATCACCATCAAAATGCCTGTGTCTTTAGCCCATACATTTTTTTTTTTAATACTTTGCCCTGATTGAAATCATAATCTTATTTTTGAGGCTGATCCGTGTTTAATATCAAATGAATCAATCTTCTATTCTTTCCATCTAAAAGGGACTTGGTAATTGTTAATAGGAGATTCAAAGCAAACAGCAAGATGTCATTTGTCATTACTCTTTTCAGCACCAAACAAGTGACTGGCAACTGAAAAAATGGGTTATACAGAGCGCTGGCACTGGCTTCATTTACACGTCTGGCCTTACACAATGGTTGCTTTCCGATTACAGAATCATGGACTGCATAAAATAATTTGCCAACCACCTTTGAAATTCTTCCTCCAAAGCTACTTGCCACTCACCAATTTTCTTTCTAATATATTTTGAATTAAATAAGCCACGTTCTTAATATGATTTAAAATTATGAAACATATCTTTTTGCTAAGAAAGCTAAGACGCACATGTCTAAAAGTTACCAATAAGCATCCATATCCCGGCAAAAAGAAGACATACTATATACATTAAGCTAACTACTGACAGCAGACATTTTCACGACGATATTTTCAGATAGATTTTTTTTTTTTCCCCTGTGGCAAGTTTCTGTGGTCACAGAATCTTTCTTTCACCACACTAATATTTAAGCTTCTATCTTTCTTTGTCTGCTATTTCTGCGCTGTCAAACCTGGTAATACCCATTTTATTGCTAAAGTCTTATAAAAAGAAACAGGTTACCCAAAAAGGAAACATTACGGTCTATCCCATTAAACACAGTAAAACTTTAAATCTCACATAAAAATAGGTCATCCAATTACATGGTAAAAGCGACATTTTTTCATTGTCCAGTACACAATATATTTACAGGAAAATTACCAGAAACCCCTCAGCTGTATCAGATCTGAACCTTATATTTAGATGCAGTCATATATTACTGCTGATAATGTGATGTCAGTGAATAGATTGGAATTTTTCACTGTCCTTTATCAAGATAAATTGTTCTGTCAATAGCAAATGGCTAGCAAGTATTAACACTCTGCACACTATATGACTTTTCATTCCAAGCAAAAATTGTATTTAATGCTTTTGCACAAAATCTATGGCCGTGACTATCCCTATTACCTATTTAACTACCTTTTAAAAGGAGGATTTATTTCTGCAAATTAGGACCTGGGTAACAAGACGGTATCATGCATCATAAACTTTAAGTCAATACAAGGCAGGACACTTACAGTTTGAATGGGGAAATACCTTTCTCTCATCACTTGGTCATCCAATAGCATTACCAAGCTGTGGTGGGAGCAGCTGCTCAGAGCAGAACTTTATCTTGGCGTTCTTCCACCTACACCGCCACCGCGTCCCACAGTAGCAATTTGCTCATTGGCCTATTACTTTCAATAGGTATTCCAGTAATTGGCTATTTCACACTTGTAAGGCTTGAAGTGGCAGAGTGCAAAGGGCAGGCAACCAGCCTGTCAGCGTCCTGCAAGCTGGTCGTCCATCAATTATCATCAGCTTTTACAAGAATGAGCAAATGCTCTGAAACCTTCTTGGCTTGGATCAGCTTTGCTATGAGCGTAATTTATCCCCCAAACTGTGTTAAGTTCCTATCTGAAGAACAAGGAGGTTGCTATGGAGCGAGTAACGTGTTTGTTGGTTGGCACGTGCTGGGGCAGGAGGCGGCGGGGGGGACGTTGTTGATTATCTGGAGGATTGTAGCTTCTGCTGGGTTCTGCGGCCACCTGCTGTCCTACACCCACTCTCTTTGCCAAGAAATACTCAAAGCAGACAAACATAGTTTGTTTTGTAAATTATAACTTCAAAGGAAAAAAAAGTCCTGCCTATAGGAAAGGCAGGACACACCTCAGCCACTGGTATTTGAGGCAAATTGTTCTACATCTGCATTTATGATGGAGAGAAACATATCGGAAAGAAAAACCAGGGTTGAAGCAGTCAGGTAGGTTAGAAAGTTATAGTGATTGTAACACTAATCACTTTTCTGCTTTAACCCAACAGTCCGAGAGGCTCCATTTGTAACAAAGTCAGATCTGAGCTCTCATGTTTCCTGCAGCATTCTACTCTGCATCCTTCCATGCAAGGCTTTTTCATTACCACTACTCAAAAAGCGAAAAGGCATGCAACACTTTTGATAATCTTATTTCCTATTCATTAAATGTCCCAATTCTAGGTAATACTGTTTAGTATAAGGTGGCTGGGCTTATTATCTACCAGCTTCTTGTACAAACAACCCAGACAAATCCTTCCCAAAGGCCAATTTGATCTGTTGACCAGCTAATTGACAAAGTGGTCTCTCGTCTAGCAACTACCTGCCTTGAGCAAAGTAAACAAACCACAGATTTTAACAAATAAACAAACTCAACTATTATATGCGCTAATAAAATCCCAAGTACTTAAAAAAGATGAAGGGGGGAAAAAAAATCACATACATGTTAAGAGCAAAATGATTTAGAAAGCTGCTAAGGATGTTCAAAAATCAATTCCAAACTTCGAGAGGACATGACTAAGGCTCTTAATAAATCTACCTCCAAATGGATCTAAGAGTTACGCACCCTTACTAGTTGAATAAATGAAGTGACACTGAAGCATATCTAATTGTAGTACATCACACGATAATCTGTCAAGCCCCAAGTGTTCAGGTCCTGTCACCCTTCTTCATCCATTATTTATACACAACCTTCATTGCCAGTGAAATCCCTATGAAGTATAGCTTGGCATCCAAATGCAGCTGTTTTAGCCACCCAGCAGATACAGTCAGGAATCAAACCCGTACAAACTCTCCAAAATAGCTGTTATTCTGCTGGAGAGAGAGTTCAGAAAGGAACAAACACGCAGAAGCCACCACCGTTTTCTGCGTTGCTTAATGGACTGAGGAGCTACCCACCACTGTGTCTTTGCAGTGGACACTGTAGTATGCCCTGCTGCCAAAGCTTGCTTTATATCCGTTTCAAGATGCTAACTGGGACCCCTCTAGCCTTTATTTCTTTATCCTATTTTAGACAGGAAGGCTTGCCTAGAACACATCTCAGTGATCTTAACAGCATCTGCTGCAGTAATAGGCAAGCAAACTAATGGAGCAGTGCAATATTTTTTACTCCAAACTTGCCAAAGATGTGTGAAGGGCAAACAGTTGGACATATTTACATACATTCATGATCCAGAAAGTCTCAGTTCAGCAGCTGCTGCAGCAAAAGGCAATCCTTCCCTGTTAGCCCGCTCAGTGAGCACAGCTCTGCTTCGCATCCTGCTGAGAGTGATGGGCAGTTTGCAGGGGAAGCCTCTGGAGCGATAGCTGGGCTGCGGACTTTCAGCTGACTCTCATTTTAGTAACTGAAGCCGCAAATTCTTAATCACCATGTTACTGCAGAAGAAACAGGGGTTCCTCCCCTTGTCCTCTTCTTCCCCAAGACACACACAAACATTTTTTAAATGTGAGAATAAAGATGCACATTTCATGGTACTTCAGCAGTTCAGCCAGGACCTCTGTTTCACTCACAAGGCTGCGATAACAACCCCAATCTGCTTCAGGCATGCAGCACTAGAAAATTAAAGGTCCTGTAAATTACATGGCTATAGTCCTCCCACAGCCCAATTAAAGGCTTTATTATTTGTCAATAAAGTACCAAATAAAAAAGGTATCCTCCAGATAAGGCAGCTGTTGCCATTTGGCTCTGGTGAGCCTTTATTTATGTTCCATAAGTTTGCAGCATGAAAGTTGCTGATAGGCCATGTGCATTATTACCAGATGCCCCATGGAAACTGCTTGTGTCCCCAGGGCCAAGTTCTCAATAGCACACGTCTTTTCCAGTAGGCAAGCAGTCTATTGATGCACGGTGCGATTCGTGTTATCGCCTTCTGCCTTTGTAGCTCTGAAACAGCAGACACTGCCTCCCAGTTAACAAAAGCACCCTCCAGCTGCCGTGGACCCCTGTCCTGAACTGGTACCTGCCTCTCGGTATGATGGCTGGTATGTCCAGGGGTGGCCAGAGATATCAGTAAGATTTTTTCCTTGTATACTCGAAAGGAAACAGGACCAGACCCCTGAGCAATACCTTCATCCTGGTGAGAGTTGCTATCACTTATTCCTAGGCTAAAAAGGTTGGCTGCTGTTGTCTCTGATGCCCATATTCCCTCCTGGCTGCCCAGCAGTAACTCTGCGCAGAGCTGAAGCCTCTCTCTTTTTCCTCATTACCCATTTGCATTGACTTAATTAAAACATGTTTGGTTTTTTTTTTCAGTGTAAAGAACAATGGCTTATGAGCTCTTACTATGGCTGTATATTTTCATCTCTAGGAACGGTAACAGCCCTCAGGAAGCAAGGCATTAAGACATCAACACAGCACTCCCATGGCTTAATGTGTGCGATTCTCTCCCCTTCCCCAGCTTTTTTAATTTCAGTCACTTCCTACTTCCGATTTGGGCTTCTGAGTGATACGAGTGTGTAATTAGTGAAAAAAGACATTAACACCTACAAGGCACTCTTCAGACCTCAAAAAAAAAAAAAAATCAAGCTATGCAATTCTGCTCGCTGTTTCTTGTAATTACAACATTAATTTCTTACTTTTGGGGAAAAATAAAATTCCTGTATTTCACAGATGATGGCAGAGCTAAAAATTAATTTAAGACGATAATGCTAAATGAAAATAAAAACCTCTTCTGATTGAATTTCAAGGACTCTTCTGTTTAACTAGCTTCAAGAGTCCTTTTTTTGATCATAATAAAATTATTTGCCATATGGTTCAGATGCTTGTGATCCTCTCTCAATGAGAGGATTATGCATGAGATATAATGCCTACTGTAGCTGCAGCCAAGCACACAGCTGGCTCTGATAATGCCAACAAATGGCTTCATCTATCTCAATGTCACGTAGGAGCTGGTGCGATGAGAATCAGCCCAGAGTACAATTAAAATCTACATCATCTGTGAGAAAGGTGATGGAGGTTCTGACATCAGAGCTGTGCCAGATTCATCCTCTTTCCATTGTAACAGAAGAAACTGTCACACTAATGATGTGCTTTGCACATCCCTTCCTGCGCACATTAAAGGTAGTAAATCAGGGAGACTCCTATTTAAAAGCTTCACCTTTATCTGACATTCAGTAACAAGAACAATTTCTAAATTTAAGTTAAGTATATTCCTTGTTCCCCTCTCTGTGATGAGATAATGCCATTTGAAGTCTACGAGTGAAATATGCGTAGAGGAGTTTATGATCCATATGGCCCCAAATTGTGACAGTATGCAAGAATTTCCTTGTTTTAGTTCCACAATATTTAGTCACACTAATAAAACCAGGCTTGCACATCCATTTCTTCCACCAAACCAAATTTTATTGCAAAAAAAGGCCGTAATTCACAACAAACAAGCTTGATATCAGGACACTGATGAACCTCCTCTTTTAGGGTTTTAAAGCTAGTGGGGGACTTGTGCAATGATTTTGTTTTATTGTTATATTCATTAAAGGGAAAACCCACAAATATGTTTTATTAGCATTTTCAACGACTTAACGTAAATATAAGACATAATTAGTTATGCTTGGCTCTCAAATTTTATTACAAGCCAGGGTTCTATTAAAATATTTTAAGCCTTTGGATGTCAGAAATGTAAAAGCTTGTCTGGCGGAACATGGCAAGACACTAGCTAATGCCATTTTCTCCTTTATGTCAATTTAGCTGCATCAGTTTGTGTGGCACACTGCAAATGGTATTGCTAATCAATGCAATGTAGGCACTGGAAAATGAAGATACGCAGTTTTACACTCACTCGTGATCTTTACTGGGTTTGAGATGTAATCAAAGTCTATTTAAAAATCTTTAATCACACAATATACATGCAGACCATTTTCAACTATCTCCTGGTTAGGACTTAAGTCAAAGTCCCAGTGCATGTCCCTTAATTACACTGATAAATGTATTTTTAAATGCTCATGTTTTGGACTAAATAAGACAAAATACATCGCATCTGACTTTCCACTGTGTTACTCTAGCTTAATGCCATTTCTCATAATGGTGTTACACTACGATAAAAGTGATGATATGCAAATATTAAAATATTATGTTATGCACCAACATAAAAAAATGTAAATCCGGGAACATAACGCTGAGCACCTCTCCATGTGAAAATGAGCACCTTGTTGCTTTCTGTTAAGCAGTCAATGATAATAGAAGGCTTTGCCTACACACCAGCCTGTACATCTGTAACCACGTTGCTCTATTAAGTTGATTTAGACAAAATTACAGCAACATCCTCTTCCACAAGAGCTTACGTGGGACAAGCTTTGGAGAAACATCTGGATAAAAATCTACTGTTTAATACAGCAAAAATTACAAAACTTGAATTTTAAAGAACTAAATCAACTCAGAGTTTCTAAGGAATACTTAAGAAAGCAGATGCCTCTAAACTTAGCAATGCAATTCTTGCAGTTCACATAAAATGTCATTGCTCCCAGGGTAAAAAAAAAACAAAGAAGAAAATCCAAGCAAAATTTTTACTGCACTTGCTATGTCTGCCCATATCTAAACTCAGCCAGCTACAGATAAATGAAACAAAAAGCTGGGTGCCAAGGCTTCATGCCTCACTGAATAAATGTTTGTTCTCTCAGCCTTTGCTCTTGTTTTTTTAACTCCCCAAATAATAACAGCTGGTCACCGCATAACAATGCACCTATTTATAATTCAGGTATGGGCTCTTCACAACTCATACCAAAGAAACTCTGCCTTTGAAGATAAGGCACCTGCAATTATATCCAAGTTCAGCTTCCCTCCTTTACCTGAGTAAACAAACACACATTCGCCTATGTCCAAGTTTGAAAATGAACTGCAAAAGCTCATAAAAGCAGCCACTCCAAATGACGAATTGTCATTTTCCATATATCCTTCAATAGCTCTGACATAAATATGTCAAACTGCAGAAAAGGTAAAAAACATTGACCAAGAGTTCCTAATATCAGTAAAGGTGACAGATACCCTCCAAAATGCAAAAATCTCCTCCCGTGAGGTGAAAATACCATTGGGAACTACTCACACACTTCCTCTACACCCTCAAAAATTGTACTACAGCTACCCCAACTCAGCGTGAGAGAGTGATCTACACACTTATATATACACACCTCTGCAGAGCTCCCACAGATCCAAGAGTCTAATAAAATCTTACATATTCAGAAATTTTAAATCCTGATACATAATCTTGAAAAATAAGTATTCAGGTATTGTATCTTAAGAGACACTCTTCAATAAAATAACTAGAAAACTAAACCTGGGAGCTTTCTAATAGCAGCAGAGAATCATGTTGGCTAAATGCGGCTCTTTAAGGAAGACACCAAAGTTACAATGCAAACAGAAGTGCAACAGAGGTACAGAAAGACAGAACACCATCCTCCCGTATTAAGAATCTGAAGATCAATTTAAAAAGCCATTGATTTAATGAATCAACTAGTTCATAAAATTGATAAAATAATTTGAAATCGCACTGCACAATTTCTAGATGCAAGACGTCAAAAATTTCTTTGTCTCTAGTAAACTGGAAGTTCTTGACGGTGTGTGACTTGGCCTAAGCAATCAATATATTTTTAGTATATAATACTTAATAGCACCCAATGGTATGATAATACTTTAAAGAAAATTAAGACAGAACTAATCTCAGCATTAGCTACAGGAAAAGAGAGAAAGAGATGAAGAAAAAAGGAGACCTGTGTATGCTTTTACCTTGTCAATGTGCACAAAACAACTGAATTCTGCAAGCTATCACACATACTGTCAGACCCCTGAACTTCCACTG
>VYZW01003607.1:932-14395 GCA_013401315.1 Balaeniceps rex | reverse complement strand
CCCTGAACTTCCACTGTTTCGAATAATCAGGCTCAGAAAAAGCTACATAAAAGAAGTTTACTTCCACGCGGAGGGGGGGAAACAACAAACTTTGTTAAACTATCCCATCTCCAACACACACACATACAAAAGAACAAAACCTAGCTTTAATTTTTGAATTATTTAGTGAAAATAGAAGAAATTAGAGTGAAAATGTACAAAGACACACAGACAAACCAAAATCAGATGCAAAATAGTAAAAAACCTATTCTTTAGAAAACAGACGGAGATTACTGACTCAGTGAGGGCCTTGTAGAGCCCAAATTCAGAATGTGGTAAAGTACCTTCAAGTCATGATAAACTAGACCACTAGTGAAGCACTGAGACTGGAAAGGAGAAAAGGAGAATCACAAAGAGCTATCTATCACATATGATGTTCTTCCTATTTTTCTCATACTTGGCAAATCTCTCCACCTGTGAAGTTCTCTGAACTTACTGTTCTAAGTAATTTAGAAGCAACAAATTGTACGGAGACTGCTTCTTATCTTAGCATGCTGAGGAGTCCAATTCAGTTTCTGGTTAACTCACTTTCAAACATCCAAAATGCAAGGTTTTAACAGTGCTTGCCACTGTTGATATAATCCACTTCTGCACGCTGCTGAAGTCCTCACCACTGGATGAGCACCTAGATGCAGACAGCAGCAAGAGCTACCACAAAAGCAAACTTTTATTCATTGAGTAAAATGTGGTATTTTATAATTTTTTGTTGTTTAAGATCAGAATACAATTCTCTTTAGAATGTAAAATATTTCTTCACCGTTATTTAAATCAAAATATCTACAGGTCTGTGTCCTTAAAAGGTGCAAGGGGTTGCGATAGAAGAATGGGTATACATGTTTAGTTTATTGCTCACCTCCAAACAGGACTGCTCCTTGTTTTAAAGATCATATCAGAATCTCAAAGAGCATAAGAAACGAGAAGGAAGATAGGAAAAAAGGAAGTTTATTTTTGAGTGCTCCCTGGAGCTTTGATATTTTCTGTTCACCTTCTTCTATTTCCATTTTTCATTTTCCTAGAGCCAGGTGTCTATTCATAAAGCCAGAAAGATACTGCTTAATATAGTGTCAGTATTCCTGGTATAGCACCAACAGATTAGAAAAGGCTGTTGAAAAGCAAATGCATATATGCAAATGGTTTTTTATATTAAATGGAAACATTCCAAAAACTCAAACGATCCATGTGAAATTTTAATTATAACTTAACAGCTGTTTGAGCTAATTGAAGGATATCAGAAAGGTGATTTCCTTCTCATTGTAATTAAAGAGTTAAGCCTAATTTACTGTTGTCAGAACAAGACTAAATACCAATCTGGTCCATCTAATTACATAAAAAGGTACACAGGAGAACTCCAAGACAGACAACAGAATGCTTCCTCCCACCTCAAAAACACTCCAACACACACACACCCTCCCCCAGTAAAAGAAAAGTAGAACAGACAAGTTTCTCAGTGATCACTTCTGCCCTATATCTTTTCTGGCAAGAAGATGGGCAATGACCTTTAAAGCAAGTGAGCAACTCACTCTAATTCTGCTTTGCCACCCTTTTATTAATTTTGCCTGGAAGCTATTTTCATTTCCATTTCCTTGGCTTCACAGCCTTATTGTTTAATACTGTGGCTACGCATAAAGGTAAACATATGTTTTGCATTCACTAATGCAGTATTATCTAGTTGTCACCAGCAAAAAAATAATGCAATAGAGAAATAATGCTGGAATACTTGTTGGTCTATGACAATATAACAGGGTTTTTCCTATAACTTGGAAGGAAAATAGAGAGAACAAAAAATGTTTTTGATCTCTATCGTAAATATGACTTTTTTAGTGATGCACTAAATACAACGGTCTTCATAACAAATACAATCCTTCCAAATGTACCTGAACAAAAATCAGCAGCTATTTCTGTAACATTAAAAGTTCAAAGATTTTGTTTTCTAAGCAATCCACTGGTTAACAGGCAACCTGTACAGATCATAGGAACTTTTCTGCTCCACCTTTTTCCACCTATCTTGCAACACAACTGTCACTACTGAAAAGAAGCACAGAAGATTTACCAGGGACACAAACCCTGGCTACAACTGTCAATAATATTCAATGTAAATTTAATTGCTAAAGTATAAATTATGTCAACATTTCTATAGATATATGAAAAATTTACTGAAGTACATTATCGCCAACGCATTATACTAAACACCAAAGAATTCCAAAGTGATACATTCAGGCATAGGGGCAGATGTGGTGAGAGATGAGTGAAAGAGTGCAACCTGTGAACGATATGCCCCTGAAGAAAAGAGTATCTCTATATTTAACTCACATTTGCACCGCACCTGAAGCTCTGTGTGGCTTGTGAAATCAGCATCAGAACCTAGGGAAAATGAGCAGCAGGATTCCAGGAGAATAACAAGCAACTCCACTACATGGGATGTCAGCAATATATCAGGAAGCCAAATGAAAAACGTGAAAATGTTTGGAGATGTTTGGAACACGGGGATCAAGGAAGTGCCAATGTAATGTGGAAGACACAGAAGACATTTCAGCTGTGTTTAACAAAGGCCAGTGCTGGTGGGAATGAAGAAAGGCCAAACAGTCTTAGATCTGTGGAGCACCTAGTAAGGCATTTTGTGCTGAATATGATCTGTGGCCAGACAGCTGTAGTTTTCAGTTCCATTCATTAAGGCTATTTTAAACAGACACAGGCAAAATATAGAGGGAGAATCACGTACTGAAAATATCAGAGACAAGTTTGCAGTAAGCATACTTTCTGCATTTTGCTGCAGAAGAATCCTTACATCAACTCAGTTGCACACTAAGCACTAAACACTCTGCTTTCATGCTCAATTAATGTGACTTAATCCAGCCACAAGCAGAATATTTCAGACAGCTAGATTGTGCTGGGATTCCCCTGCCTCCTCGTGCTCTAGTGGTTCTCCTGACCTTGACGAATCTCTTGATTATTCTCCATACAACACAATTTTCTACATCTTTCTACATGACCAAAAAGAGACAATGTACAGCAAAAACTTAATGAGGAGTTATAAAAGCATATTTGAAAACCATCTCTGACTAATTAACTTCAAAGCAGATAATAAAAAAAAGAGCTATTTTATTCTCTACATATTACAAACATAAATTGTACACACTATTTCAGCTGCCATGCCCTCTGTACAAAGCAGGGTTTAACTCCCAGGTCAGTAGGAACAGCTAAAGATGTTCCTCCACCTTCCTTCCACTGCTTTCTCGCTCATTCATTTGTGCTTCACCCTATGCTCAGATGTTGTGAAAAATCTTAATCCAGGTTTATCGCAGGAACATTTACAGAAATATTTACCTTTACAGGTATCATCCCATTGGTTTACTTTCCCAGATAAGAAGCTACTAGAATCACATTATTTTACTACTCATCTTTTTCTGTCCTGTCAAAAGTACGTTTAACGCAATCTACGTGATGAATGTGGCCTCATGAAAAGTGGGAGGGAAAATTAATTTGGGGGGTCTGACAATGAAAAGATCATTTGTCATTACTGTGCTGAGCTGTGCCAGCAAATGACTAGAGCCCTGCAATGTATTGTGAGACCCCAGCGGCTGCTGCCCGTTTTCTGCCCCTTCCTTTAGCAAACTCCTCCTTCCTAGTGCTTCGGTTCGCTCTGAATGAAGGTTATTAGCAATACTAACCAGCCGGAGTGGTGAGCTTAGATGCAGTGGGGGTGAGACGTGAATTTGTAAGAACTAATTTGTCTAATGTGCAGTAACAAAGGCAAAGCGTCTGTGCTGTGAATTAATATAGCATCAATCACTGACTAACTGCTTCAGCACATGTAATGAGAATATTCTCAGGCCAACCCCATGGTCTGCACAGACAGCTGAGAAGATAATAACCCGAATGGAATTTTTATTTTAATGCAACTCCCATCTTCAAAACAAGAAAGAACCTAGGGAGACTATCCTTAGTGTGTATGTATGTGCGTATATATATTTATTTTTTATATATCTGTATGTACACACACACACACATGCATAACGGCCTTTCAGAAAAAGCTTAGAATGAAAGTATTTATTTTGACAAGTAATGCTCGGTACTTAGAAATATGTTCAGTTGATTGTAAGGTTCATGGTTTTCATTCTCTCTGAGTTGTTTTTAATGATGTAGTTAGCTCATTTTATTGCAATTTTAGTTTGTATAAAAACAAAGAATGCTTGAAAGCAGTTAAATAGCCAGAAGAGTTTTTCTTCTCCCCTTCATTTGCTGATCACATTAAAGGCAGATACAGAAACATATTTTAATACTTTTACATTAAATGTAGTCACAATTTGAAAAGAGCATCCACTCGCATTTCATTAACACGGACATTTACTGTTTGCATAGTAACAACCTCCCATTGTTTGCAAAACAGAAAAAAAAGCAAATACATTTTTTGACATTAAAAAAAAAAAAAAAATCGCCAGTCAAAAATGCATCTAGTCTAGGATCACCTGGAACAATTAGTGGTTGCACTGGGCAACTCACTGCACTGCCACCTCTCGAAAGAATGAATTCTCTGTATAAAAAGATTTATCGGGGAGAGCTTAGGAGTGCCAGAGAAGAACCTAAAAAAAAAATAAAGAATTAAGGAAAAGACAGACCTTGGTTACAAAGGTGAAAATGAATATGCCATTTACAATTAAAAGGTTCACTGAACTCTGCATACTGATTGCATGCTCCAGAACAACACGCCAGCCTTCTTGATCTTCAGCACTTTCAACCTAAGAAGGCTGCAGTGAAACAATGAGGATATTTTATCCAGTACTGATAATGAGGAGGAAGACAGACCTTCTGAAGTCAGACATGCAGTCAGAATGAGAACTTGTTGCAGGTCATTACTAAAGTACTCTCTTCACCCCGCCACCATTGCCAATTTATGTTATTACTCTGTTAAATATTTTGCTGCCTTCAGCAGTGTATGATAGCCTTAGAGACTTCTAGAATGCCTCCTAGATCAAACTGTAGGGCTTTCATTGGTGAAAGGTACACTGCCATCCAGTCTAAATTGCTTGGTATTTCACCCATCTTGTACTGCATACATTGTTAGGCATAGGTCTCAAACAACACACACACACACACACACAAAAGTTAAAACCCTGTGAGTTCAAGGCAAGTTTAAGACCATGCTATCCTCTTTGACAGACAAGCCCTGCACTGCCACAACCCTGTCTCTAAGCCCCTGTGACCTGGGGGAAACAACAGGAGGGAGCAAACCATGGCCTAGTGGTTCTGATCGGGACAGTTTTGTGGAAATATTATCATGTGACATTTTGGAAAAAATATGCTATAACACTGGGAGATAGTACTTAGAGTGGCCTGAAACAGAAAACAGAATTCCAGCTGCCTTTGTTAAAGCAACAGAGGAGCTGAGGGGGATCCACGGCTGCCCAGAGTAGCGTACAAAGAAAACAACTCTCTAGTTTTTAGCAAAGAAAGGATGAGCTGCAGCCATCCTCCTCCAACAGGCTTCAGAGTAACCCCTGGGAAAGGCTGAGGTTTATGCTGCTTTTGGTGAGAGACACTGGAACTAATTGCAAGTGCGATTTCATTTAAACCCCTGTAGATAAAATGTGCATTTATCAGGACAAAAAGAGAGATATGTATGTGTGTGTATACACACAGCACTGTGACCAAGCAGGACACCACCATACTAGTTAAATTAAACACTGGTTAAATTGAACACAGAGAAGAAAAAAATTAATTTGTATTATTTAGCTGTGGAGCAATTACTTACTTGACAAGATCAATAGGGAACTATTACACATGTACCTGAAATGCCCCTTTACCAATTGCATGTCATGTAAAAAACCATTTTTGATCATTTTTATACATATGAAGTATTAAGCCTTTAATTAGATAACGTACATATACACTGTTTTTATTGCTGGAGGAAGTAGGTCCTATAGGTCCAATCTGAATTAATGGAGAATATAAGTCTCTTTTATTCAAGACGTACAATAAGCAGTCCATAGCATCAGTCCAGGATGACTCCTAGGAAGGAACTGTGATTCAAATAGAGAATTCTTTCCATTACTGTGATGGAGGAAGGAAGTCATTTACTGCAACTAAATAGAGACTGCAGTGTATTTCCCTTTTCTTCTAGTAGCTGGTAGGTTGAGGCAGGTGCAGGGAATAAAGGCTGCATATCACAACAGCCCCTCTTCTTCTGCCCAGCTGGAAGGAGAGCTCCATGCGGCCTCTCTCAGCCCACACTTCAATTCCCAGGGCAAGAAAAAGGACTGGGAAGACTTTGTCTCCCTGGTCTTACAAAACAGTGTCCCTAGAGCTCTTTTTTGGTTCCTGATGAAAAAAAAAATTAAATAAATACCACTGACTCAGAGGGGAAGCTCTGAATCACATACTGAAGGACTTCCTCTCCTTACACGTCCTACATTAGTTTTAATCTTTTTACAGACAAAAAAATTTTCAAAGGGAATATGATTTATTATTTATTTAAAGGTATAAACAAGAAAAAAAGCCTGTTAGCCACTTTAAGTGTATCTTTCATCAGTTAAGCAACAACAATTCGAAAAATTATGATGGTGATCAAATGGCAGCTATTATTGTTAGTATACCTTTGCCTGTCAGTATCCTGTAAAGCATGTTGTATGGCTGACAGCACCTTCAGACTATTTCTACAGGCCTACTAATGAAAAATCATAAACAGTTAAATACCATGCACTATTGGCAGTGAATACATACACGTATTTTGTTAATTTATGGCACGTTTCACACATACAAAGGCAATAAAATCGGGAATAATTATTTGATGTTAATAAAAAATAATCACTGCAAGTACACACAAATTGTGGTTTTGTATGCTACTTGCTTGTGGGAAAATTATAGATAAGATTACATTGTCATAATTTTTGTTGGGAAACAGTACTTAACAGCCTTAATCAAAAGTGGGTATGCTAACATTCCCAATGCCAATCGATGTGAAAAAGGAAGTCACACATTCAG
The DNA here is from genome assembly GCA_013401315.1 of Balaeniceps rex. Classification (NCBI taxonomy): domain Eukaryota; kingdom Metazoa; phylum Chordata; class Aves; order Pelecaniformes; family Balaenicipitidae; genus Balaeniceps; species Balaeniceps rex. The sequence goes on along the minus strand of VYZW01003607.1, from coordinate 7,378 downwards.
ACATCCTAAATCATCAATGATTTATCTTCTGCTGTTGTTGGATTTTTTTGTTTTGTTTGGGGAGGTTGGATGGTTTGGGGGTCAGCTGAGTGTGTGGAATTAAATCCAACTCCTAATCTGGTGAGTTATCTATGGTCTGCAAGGCAGACACCATCCATTATGTAGCATCAGTGAGTGACAGTATGAATAGCAGTCTTTGCCAGTTAAAGCCGCGATAAGACCTGGATTCTAAGAGAAGTTCCTGCTCCAGAGCGATCTCTATTGTTCCACCCATCAGTTTTGGCAGTAAGACTGATTCAAAGATAAGACAGCAATGATGCTGGAGTTTTACACAGAAAAATATCAGCAAATAATCAATTCATCTGCATTTAGAAAGACATCTATCAAGTTGGTTTTTATTGTAATAAGATCCAGTGCCATGTTTTTAAAATTAATAACCTAAATATACAGAATTTCTTAGAGTCAGAATCTGATTCAAGGCAGAATTATTCTATATTCAGTATTTGCATCCCCACGAGTGACTATTTCCCTGAGTAACTGCCTGGTAACAGCCCTCATCTTAACCTCACCTCGTTTGTAACTTCATCGCTGCTGACAGGCACCTTTGCTGAACTTCAAGTAGCACTCTGCTATTAAGCCACCTTTCTGCCAGCCTGAATACTAAGCGTGTGTATTTCTCTCCAGTAAGGTTGCAGGAAATGTTGAGCAGGACCGCAGAACGCTAGGTGTGACCATGACCCGCATGCAAGTCAACAGGACACGCAGGTGGCTGGTTTCCTGCTGGATCGTGGCCGTTCAGCACCACGGACAGCGCTGGCCACGCCGGGCCGCACCCTGGCCACCGCTGGCTGGGGCAGGGCCACCCCACTGGCCATTCGCCCAATGGGATGTGAGCACACCAGATGCAAGCTACACAAACCTGAGATTAAGATTCGTGGCACACGATACAACTGGAGCTATTTTCAGAATGTCCTCAACAACAACAACAAAAAGGATAGATTTCTAGAGCTCTTTTTGAAAGAGTTGCTGAAGTAGTAGTTTAAATGACCCAATGTCCTTAATTTCCATGAGTTTTCAGTGAGCTTTCCGTAAGTTCCCTCCATCAGAGACTATTAAAGAAAACAAATAACTATGGGGCAAGGGACAGAGTCCTGGAATTGATTCAAAAATGTTAAGTGATAGGGAACAATGAGTAATGGCAAATGGCTCCCCCTCAAAATGAAGAAAATGTAACAGTGAATGCTCCTGGGGCTGCTATTGAGATGAGCACTATTTATTAATGACTTGGAAATGGAACTGCACCGCAAGTTAGGAACTGCAGCAGCATGAGTTTATTGGGTTTTTTAAGTAAATACTGGAAAGTTTTACAATGACTATCTTCAAATAGCTGAAGAACTACAATGATACTACAAGTAGCAAAATGAAAGTTCACTAGGAAAAATGAGGTTAAATACGAGGAAACAGAGCTCAGAGTACACTATGGGACTGTGAAGTAGTTTTTTCGAAGGGGAAAATAAAAAGTGGGCAAGGTTTTTTGCAGACATCCTATTTAACAAGCAGACATTCCATTTGCCTCTGGATATACCAAATATAGCAACTAGCCTTTTTTTCTTTTCTAGTAAATATGTAAGAGAAAGCATCTGCCACAATGACTGACTAAATTTAGCTTACACAGACACAAGGTGATGCAAATTAGAAAAAAGTCCATAAACTGTCTACATAATTCCCACAGCATATTACATACTGATTACCAGACACAAAAGATCTGTTGAAAAGACTGAAAGACCATCAATTTCAGTTGTTTTAAATTTGTAATTATTCTACAGTCATTAACTTAGAAATAAAATTCTTCAGAAGACAGACTATGTATTCTTTTTCTTTTACTAAATTTCTTTGCACCATGAGGAAAAATGACAAAAGAATTTTGGCTATGAAAACCAGTAGAGGGATACAAAATGTAAAAATCTGGCCTCAGATCATACAATGGGTAAATTTTAACATCCATTAGCGTGTCCAGTTAAAATAATATAACAGGAAAAAGTCACAGAAAAATAACTGATTGGTTCTAAGGCTGAACCAATAAATACAAGGGAATAAAAGAAATAAAGTTCAGAACTTTATAGCACCCAAAATGATATGCAACTTAAAGGGAATTTCATACAGGTATTCATAATTAGATAGGATATATTAAAATCTGATCAGGTTCCTCTCTTTCCTCTATCACATAAAGGAGTTTTAAATGAAAGAACGGTAAACTCAGAAACAATATAAAGAAACATTTCTTTTATGTAGTCAATGGAACTGGCTGCCAGATCAGGTCATTGAGATAAAAACCATAGCTACATTTTTAAAAAGAACTGAATAATTTTATGACTGCTAATAACATTTGTAGCTATGCAAGCTAAGATAATAAGGGTGATCAAATCTCATGCTTCAGGGTGTAAGACAATGAACTGCAAGGTTTAGAAAGAAATGTGCAGTGTCACACAAATGGATAAGATGCATTAGCAATTTGGGAAGAGATTTACCTTCTTTCTAAAATATCAAGAAATAGCCACTGCCAGAGGCATGGCACCAGACTACAGGGACCTGAGGTCTGATCTGCTGTGACAAATTCTTTGTTATTATGAGTTTGGCTTTGATAGACAATAGATTCTCCTGAGTTTTATGGAGCTGAATTCAAATTAAAAGCACATGCTCTATGAAAGCATAGCTTGGAGGAAGGATCTGAAGGACAGAACTGTTAGCCAGTAATTAAAGAGTTCTGTACTGTGCTTTCTGGCAGCAATTATTTTAACATAATTCTTAACAGAGTCTATTAAAGAGGAAATGCCAATTAGCAATAGCTTATTGCACAACAAAACAATGACTACCAATATAATTTACTACCATAAACTACACAGAGAATTGACTGCTGAAAACAAGATTGGATGTTTAATTAAAAATGGGGGAGAGGGAGGAGAACCTACATGCACTTAACATGCACAAGTCTGATGAAACTTCAGTTCCTACACAGAAAGCTCAATTCAGAATCACGTTAAACTATCCAGGCTATGCATATTATTTGAAGACACCTTTCAATTTAGAGAGAAATGATGAGGTTTTGCATAAGTTTTTTCAGATTATCAGTTCATATTTGCCAACCAGGCAGTTACGCATTTGGCGAGAGAGAGATTTGTGGGCACACTGTTATTCCCACACTTCACATCAACACGGAGGCGGCCAAAACAAGAGGCAAGAAGAAGCCCTGGTCTCAGCAAAAAAAATCACAACTAATCTGGGTCCATATATAGAAGACATTTTGCTGTTCTAGGGTTTTCCAGCGATGCTGAAAATGACTTCCCTGAATTACTGACCTTGCTTTTCCAGTCCCGCCTGAGTCCTATTTTGTCCCTCATCCAGCTGTTCCATCAAAATGGAATATGGATAACAGAAAACATGCAGCCAGTGTGGTGTAAAGAAAATCTACAGTCAGGAAGGCCTTCTTTTGCAAAAAAAACCTCCAAAAGAGTATAATAGTGTGGGTTTTTTAACCTACTAAAGTGAAATAAGAACTGCATGTTTAGCATAGATCTGCTAGTTGTCTCTGCTTCTTAGTTCTGACAAACAAGAAGCAACCTTTTTATATTCTTACCTTAGAGAAAAGGATGGCAGCAGGAGGAAGAGAATTACCTTTAGGCTGGAGATTTAGAGGGCCTGCACTGCGATCTATCCCATTAAGCAGACAAAACATACCATCACAGAAACCTGGTATGCAATGGCATTGATGCACTTAAAAAGACAGATAAAGGTTCACAGTCCTAAGAGCTGCACTGTTCTGCAATCAAGATCTTCAGCTATGTGGAAACACAGTTTGGCAATATTATCACCTAAAAGATTGCAGTTCACCATAAGAAGACTGAAAGGAAGGAAGAAAAAGAAAAAATATGCTCCTGCTTTTCCCCTAGAGGATGGAACAAAATTAGAATGAGAGGGTTTTTTAATTTTTATTTTTTTGGTAACATGAGAGTTAGAGACCACCTGCAGACAGATTTCTCCATGAACTTTTGAGTGTAAGTCTGATGATCCCCAGAATTCAGTTTTACTTTGTTATACAACCTCTTGCTTTCTCAACTTCTAGTTTAAAGCCTTATTTTGGGATGGAAACATGGAATACCATTCTTTGGCTCCCTGTATTGAATCTGAGAATTAATTATCTCTTGCCTCAATAAATCAGAAGACAATCTTTGCTTTTAAAAAGAGAATATAACTCAACTGTGCTTTGTCTGTCTACTTCAGAGTGAGCTCATGCTTCCCAAAGCCTCAGGTCACATGTAGCACTGCAGAGGATGGTATATATTTATTGATGAACCACCTGATTGATCTGTTTTCAATTTTAGATGGGGTTTAGCCTTCCTCTGGAGAAAAACTGCCTTCCCCCCCCTCTTCATTGAGACACATTGAACTCCTCTTTAGCATAGTTAACTGCCATAAATAGAAGTGAAAAATCATCAAACCTGAACTGGGAACTAAATAATGGTTACAAAATACCTTATGTAGGCAATTTGATTGCTATAGAAATCAAATAAGTACATACTTGACCTCAGCTTCTCAAGTGACGTATTAATCCCTTTCTCATAAATTATTATTGTACCTAGTAGGTTAACTAACCTATTACTAAAAAAAGCACAGCTGAAAGATTCTTTAGATTTTTCACTTTTAAAATAGCGCTACAAATGTTTCTTTTATTTCAAAGCAATTATTGGGGTTAAGCTCTGGCAATATGTATAATGAATAGCTGAAAGGCCTAAGAGTTTCTTCCAAATCTAAGGTTTTCTGACTAGACTGTCTCCAGATACTTAGAATTTTGTAAAAATGTTTTCATCAAAACTTTCCAAAAGGTTTGTCTGGCTCAGTTTCTGGTTCAAAACCTGTTATTTTTACTAAGAAGATGCATTTCTGGAGTGTAACGTAATCAACATAAGCAGTGTTCAGGAGAGTCATCTATTAGACTTGCTCCACAACTCTCCATTACGCATATATAAAGCTTATAATACTTCTGCTACTATTCAGTAGCGAGCATGTAAGGTTTTATAAAAATAGATATTAGACAACTATAGGCTTACAACAAACATTAAGATGCTACCACTGTATGCACAGTGAACTAGATGTTACACAGATTTAACAACACCCAGCATAGACACCCTGTACGCCTGTGTGAACATCGCAGATTGTTAAGAACACAGGTACAGACCTTCTCTCTCTGTTTTAAATTGAAGGGTTGCTCCTAATGAGCTCTAAATTTTACTGAAATATAGACTAACACATACACACCTAAACAGAGCAGCACGCTTTCTCCTAAGAAGAGATGGAGCTCTAAGCTAGGATTATTCAAATTATTTTATTTATGACAGCTCTTATTTACATTTTCTTGTATACCTGTCTAGAAGAATGTTTTAAAATTTGAGTCAGCAAACCCTAACCTGGGAAATCCAATTCTCCACAAGACAAAGACTAATGGAAATCTGACAGGTATTTTTCTGGCAGTTTAGTCTGAGTGCTGAAAGGATGCATCTGACTAAGCAATTAAAATAGCGCTGGGCTGCTCAAAAAAAAGGGCGTTCTGACCAGAGATATTACAACTCAAAAATAAGCTTCTCAAAAGCATTCTTAGAGATTTATGTGCTGCATTTAAGGAAATGCTTCTTTGGAGATTTGGCTAACATACATACACTACTCTTAGGCACCAAACCTTTCACTCCTCCTGCATGAGCCCATCCCTCTTGGACTGTAAAAAGCATCAGAAGACACTGTGTATTCAAAAGCCAGTTTTTATCTCTAAAAACCCATTGTATGCTTCTTTCTAAAAACAAGATGCTGCCACTTTAGTGTTTTGCTTTTAAATATGTAGCTATGTTCGTTATATCCACAAAATAATATTTGAACTATTCTAGCTATAGGTACAGGTTGACAAAGCTCTTCTCAAGTGTCCACCCTCCATCTTCTAATCACATATCATAGTATTTGCTTGATGGTAGCATAGGAAATGAAAGCACAGAGGTGATCTATTGAACATTTTCCATTTTAACAAACTTGACCAACAAGCTGCTTTTTGCCTATAGCAGATGACCTTCCACTCATATTGCCATGCTGAGGAACTCGCTCATCTCCTTCCTTCCACCCATGCCGTCGAGGGGCTCAGAAATCTGCAGCATATTGTTCTCTGTGTTGCATAACATACTCAATATAAAGGATTCTGTTATAGTTATGATATGACAGGCTACTGAACAAGGGCAGCTCACCTGGCATTTCCAGGTGAACAGAGGGATATCTCTGTTTCACTTGGAAACCCCTGGAGTCAGAATGCCACATATAAGCATCATCTCACCTATTAATTAGTTTTTTGTGGTTTGGTAAGCCAGTGTTCACTATCAGTTCACAGTAAGCAGAGACAGCTAGTTGACAGG